>JAMWFC010000043.1:0-232943 GCA_027475525.1 Macrolepiota albuminosa | reverse complement strand
AGCATTCAGAGATAACGATCTTTAAATAAAGGTAGGTACCAACATTGTTCCAAGTTTGTAGCCCTAGATACAACAGTCGTAGCGGACAAGTCTGTGTACACTGTAGAAGTATGTAATCAACCGCCTGAAGAATTAAGTGGTTACATCGTGCATGAATTTCCTCACAACATCGCGAAAAAGTAGGCAATGCTGAATAACGATCCTCCGAGTCACAACATCTTCCATCGGCCGCACCTTACCAATAGGGATACACGTCTTCACGACAGTCTCCTCCGCCGGATACGATCCCTTCTCCACCGCGCAAACAAGATTCTCGCTCACGGGGATCTTGTAAAAAATCATATTCGTTCCAACCATCATGATCGCGGGCATAGTGAGATCCATTTCGGCTAACCCCATATTGAATCGAGTCTTGTTGTTGTTTGCAATGGCAGCGATTGCTTTAGCAATAAGCTGAGCCTGAGCGCCGCGAGGAGGGTAGTTGATTTTTTCCTCTTGAATAAGCAAATATATCATGCGGTCAAAAGATTGTAAGCACAGATCAGGCTTCGCCTCACAGGCGTCGCCGCAAACGACAAAATGGAGCGGAACACGCGCAGCCACGACAACATCGTCTTCATCATCAAAGTTAAGAACTCTTAGAAGGTCTTGTGCATATAGCTTAACGTAGGTCTCGACTACATAGAACCAAGATCGATAAGCATCAGATGATGCTCTAAAACGAAAGAAACATACGGGACGACCGTTCCATCATGAATATATAACGCAAAAAGGATCGAACTTTGTATTCATTGGAGCGCCTGGTGGCGAATCCATTGGCGTCTAACGGGATGAATATGTCCAAATCGACATCGAACTCATTTAGGTCGGGAACTTGTCGGCCAAAGAACACCTCGGCAGGCTCTACCACAACACGAATATTGTACGCGGCTAAATCATCTTTCGTCCACTTGTGTGCAGACTTGGCAGTTCGAGCAAGGGCAGCCATGGTGCTGATCACGGAGGCCGTGTATATATAGCCAAATAGGCAAATCCTGTTTTACTCTTCTCACATTAAAAATAGAACAAAGCGCTGAAACATTAACAGGAAACGCCAAAACCGCGTCCAACCTTGTATGGTCGGGCTGTCTTTGTGGCCATGCAAAATGTACTTCGCTGAGCTTGGCGAAAATCACCTACTTGTGAAGGCAAGAAAAGGCACAAGTGGATATGTGCAAGTATCACCGTTGTGCGAGCTACTGTAATCCTATGATTACGACTCCTATAGACAGTAGTCACTTCAGTAGGTTTACTTCCGCGATGACGTCATTGACACCTGCCCTGACAAAGGCGTACGTGCAGCGTCAGGCCGATCCGAGGGCTTACTACAAATTATGCACACCTTTGATAGCAGTAGACTATACAATATACTATCCCTAGATCAAACTTCTCACAAATCATTGTTCTACTGTAAGCAGGTCAAAGTAGCAATCAGTAGATGGAGCCGAAGTCAGTACATTCAATCATCAAGAGGTAAATTATCGTATTCCACCGGATGAAAAGTAGACCTTGGCGATGTCATTCTCAAAACTCTTCGAAACTTCTCAAGGGTTGCATCGTACATTTTTTCTCAAGATCATTTAGAGGCTGTGTGTCCGTTGTCCGTAGGCTTACTAAGTTAAGAAGAATTTAAGTGATTGTTAACTCACCTGCACGTCGCATACATCTTTGCATCCGTATATGAGCGTGCAAAATTACTTGCTGATGTGATTCTTCTCCGCCAATCGCATACAAGGAGAGGATATGGTTTAGAAACACGAAATTGATTATGATGTAGTATGCATTGAGGGACTCCAAGTCAGAACGCCACGCCAGTAACGGAAGAATTTTATAGGGACTTGTACTAGACTTATATCAAGGCTATTCTAGCTGAGGTATTTAAGTTTCCTACAATCAACAATTAGATGAACGAGGAGTACACACGGATAGTTCAGAAGATATTCTATTTACTCCGCCGACGTAACGACCTCTTGGCTATCTTCTGTTATGTGCAGGGTGAAGCGCTGATGTATCTTTAGCCTCTCAAGAGTATCACAGAGTGATGATGGGTCAGACAGATCGTCGGAAGGAAAGCAAATATTGATGGCGTAGACAGTGTCATTGCTTCTGGGTACCTTGAGGACTTTGGCAACGAAACCACAATCGTCCAAAAGCTTGCGTATGTCCTGCAAAAATACGTCGCTGTATGCATCAAGAGTACGCGGATGTGTTGGCGTATGAAAGGAGAGCGGAATTGACGGGTTTATGGCCCAACACGGTACAAGCAACGGATCAGTAGCATTGGTGGATAGATCGTGGTAGCTAATTGGCCTTGTCAAGGCTACGTTTGAAGAAAAAGATACAGAAGGCTCGCCTTTGTTCAATCTTCTTGAGGATTGAGAGACGTGTTTTCCTCAACCAGTCTTCTGCGGCGCCATCAAGATTATGGGTTTTGTGAGCTCTAGCAAGAGATATAAGGTCTCGAAATAGCTCTGATACTTGACGAAGGTCGTTAGACATGTGGGGTGTCGTTTATCCACTTGAGATTGAAGTGAGGAAAAAGGGGATGAGACCTTGGAATGTCAGACGTTTTCACGAAATCGGTCTAAATTTAGATTGGAGGGGAGTGTTATTAATGGATTATGATGTGAATATACAATGTTGCTACAGGAGCGAATGTCATGGGACAAAGCAAGTCTAGTGGTAGTGATAGGGCTATTGCGGACATTATATAGTTCTGCACTGTTACGCGCAAAGATGTACAAGTAATAACCATGATAAGCGCCTGAAAGTACATTCAGACACACCAAAAGATTCTATCATGACAACGTCTCTTTCCACCGTTCCGCATTAGGCTCGCCGCGGAACACTTCTTCAAGCACCTCCTTCACAGTCTCTACGTAGACGAATCGGATGCCCTCTTTCACGCTTTCAGGGACATTCTCCTCGATGTCGGCACGATTTGCAGCGGGCGCGATAATCGTTTTCATCCCTGCACGATGAGCGGCAAGGATCTTCTCTTTAAGACCACCGACAGGCAATACCTGGCCCACCAACGATATCTCGCCAGTCATAGCTAGACCACATCCCTTCAGTCAGGTCCTTGTCCACCAAGTTACGATATATGCGACACATACCGATATCAGGGTTCACCGGGGTCTTCGTAAAAAGCGACACGAACGCAGACAGAATGGCTGTACCCGCACTCGGGCCCTCTTTACCAATGCTACCCTCAGGCATATGGACATGCACATCACGCTCATTCAAGAACGTATCATTTGCGCTTGTCGTGATACCCAGCTCGAAAGCATGGCCTTTCACCCAGCTCAAGGCGATCTGGGCACTCTCCCGGATGACCTCCCCGAGCTTACCCGTCAGCTGCAGCCCGCCCTTGCCTGGCATGCTCTGAAGGTGTCAATGTTAGCCTAACGACATGATCAAAATGGCAAGAGTAGACGCACCATTGCCTCAACAGGCATGACCGCTCCAGATCCGTTGCCCAGATATCCAAGGCCAGTGCTCACGCCTGGTGGAGGCGGGCGCGCATACATCCGGTCCTTCTGGTATATGGGAGGTCCAACATAGTCTTTAAGAGTTTCGGGAGTGATACGTATATGTACGGTGTCCGGGATCGGAAGAGGCTTGCGCTGTTGAGTCGTGGTAATCCTGGGGTCGTCTTCCGAAGGATTAGGTGTGGTATCGGCTGGTGATGTGGGCGGTGTGCTCGAAGTTGATTCAGCTGATGGCGATGTGGACGCTGAAGATTCTGAATCTGTGGATTCAGCCTCAGATGATGTAGGTGTTTCGTGTCCATCAGTGGTCGATTCAGTCGTGGTAGTGGCAGCAGTGGCAGCGGCCTCAACGGCGACCTGTGGCTCTGGGAAAATGTCCTCGCCGAGGTCTTGTACGACCTTTAACGCAGTCTTGCGATAGATCTGACAAGCAGTGTCAGTCAACGTTAAATCATGGAGATATGGGATATATACCTTTTCAATGTGCTTCTTCAGGTTACGCACTCCACTTTCACGGCAGTAATACTTGATCAAGACATCGACAGCCTCGCGGTCAAGGACTACGTCAGCTGTGCCAAGCCCGGACGCCTCACGCGCTTGAGGAGCGAGATAACGTTCCGCGATTACAGCTTTCTCCTCTGAGACATAACCACTGACCTCAAGAACTTCCATGCGGTCCAACAGCGGTGCAGGGATAGTTTCAAGATTGTTAGCTTTTCAGAAATGATAAGCCGTTGTCGCAAATGGAATAAGAAGGTTCCCACCTGTGCAAACGAAGAGAACACGAGAAAGGTCGACAGGAACATCCATACTGTGTAAATCGTAAGTTGTCGGAGACGATGAGGAGACAAGAATATCTTACTAATGGTCCAAGAAACTGTTGTTCTGCTCTGGATCAAGCATCTCCAGAAGGGCGCTAGCAGGATCTCCATTGATTCCACGACCAATCTTGTCAACCTCATCGATAAGTACAAGCGGATTTTCCGTCCCAACACGCTTAAGAGCCTGGATAATCTTGCCAGGGAGCGCACTAAACACAAATCTATCTTAATGCGACCATCATCAACGCACAACACGAGTACATACCCGACGTAAGTCCGCCTGTGGCCCTTGATCTCCGCAACGTCGGTCAACCCACCCACAGAGAAACGGAAGAACCGCCGCCCAAGCGCACCAGCGATAGACTTGCCGATACTAGTTTTTCCAACACCAGGCGGACCGACGAGACAAATAATCTTTCCCTGCACGGAGCCGCGCAGCTTTCCGACAGCAAGGAATTCGAGAATCCGAGATTTAACATCGGTGAGACCATAGTGATCAGCATCGAGGACACCTTGCGCATGAGGAAGGGAGAAGTTCTCTGGCGTGTGCGTGCCCCACGGAATCTAGGTAGGGATATAAGCATCAGAAAGTGTGGCATTGAACAGAAAATAGATGTACCTGTGTGATCCACTCAAGATAGTTTCGCGTAACGCTGGCCTCGCTAGCGGCAGGCTCAAGGGATGCGAGCTTGTTGAGTTCTTCCTCGAACACCTTCTTGACCACGTCAGGCATCTTTAGAGAAGCTGCTCGTTCCTTAAACTTCTCAATCAGCTTATCCTTGCCATCGCTTTCCATTCCAAGCTCTTTTTTAATGCCCTTGAGCTGTTCCATGAGATAGTACTCGCGTTGTCGTTTTGCAATCTTGCTATCCACATCCCTTGAAAGCTTCGACTGTAATTGCGCATTAATCAGTTCCTTCTTCAGCACCAGCAACGCCTTGCGAAGACGGTCCTCAACCACGAGACTCTCCAGAACATCTTGCAGCTCTCTGACTTCGCCACTTGACACGGCCGCGGCGAAGTCAGCAAGCTTATCGGGCTCGTCAAAGACATTCGAGGCGACTTGGTTGATGGAAAAGTTGGTAATTTGATCTCGGAAGAGCGGATTGAGCTGTGCGATGTCCTTGAACACGGAGACAATTTCCGACATGAATGCTCGGATGTACTGGTCATCCTTGTTGTACGGCTGCGTTACGAGGTTATCGACGTGCACAATCGACACGGCATGCTCGAAAAGGAAATTGGTCTGGACGTTGACTGAAAAAGAAAATGAGAGAATAGTTCGAAATGGGATAAGTAGTGCCCAACCTTCAGTTGATGGTGGCTCCACGAGAGTTTTACCACCTTCATCCGTCGTAACACCTCCCGCCTTGACAAGATCAGTGATCTTAATTCGCCGATGTGGATATAACACTGCGGTCAAACCTTCTTCCTTTTCTCCGCCATCTTTGCTTTGTGGTGCAAACACGCTTGTTATTTGCGCAAGGACGCCGACAGGATGCACGGAGTTGATATCCGTGATAATGTCACTATCTGCGTTCTCGTCCTTGAGCAAGAATGCGCCAAGGTAAGGCTGACCACGCTTCATCATTTCCTTGATCGCCGCGACCACATGGGGGTTTTTTATTACCACAGCCTTGTAGAAACCAGGAAAGAGGGGCCGTCGTGCAATTGGAAGCGCTAAAACCTGCGGATAGACCTCGGGAACAGATTGCTTCGCGATTGAACCTGAAGAGGGCCTTGACGGTGGAGGTGCGGGAGGAGGAGATTCGGCGGAACTAGGTGGTGTAGATGGTGCTTCGGAATCAGAAGGTGTATCTTGTGAAGATCTCGCAGATTCAGAGGAGTTTTCTGGTTCAACTTCTTCACTCTGCTCTTCTTCCGATTCCTTCTCTTCGGGTTTGTTCTCCTGTGCATTTTTTGGGTTTACCCAACGTGGAGAGTTACAAAATCGCGGTGTACGCGAAAATGCTACTGTTCTAGAAATGCTCAAAGTTCTTCGGTTAGCAAGACCGTTAGCAGATGCAATTGCAAACGCAGAACGCCTGCAAGTATGGCGCAGGACCATCCCTGTTAACCCGTTTCGACCGAGCCAACTCATGACGGACGTGCCGGCCTCCGTGTGATTCGAATCCTGATGCTAGACCAAGCTATGCGCTTTTATTGAAGCATAGAACTGAGCGGAGGAAGATTTAAAGGTATAACGTAGGACTGGCCGCTATTTGAAATCTGACCGATTACGTTGTTCGGTCACGTGGTGTTGACAAGAAATGCAAGGTTGAGCGACACCGAGTCACCGACTGACCGACACCGACATTTCTGATCATCTTTTCGAATCATGCTGCGGGAAAGTGGCTCTGCGTTATGAAAGTACGCGAAAAAAAAAGTTTGTCAGGCTCCAGCTGGACCGGAACACATACCTCTCCGCCTCTAAGGTCGATCAGTCTGGTTTCAACTATCTGGTGCCTACTTATCGTAGTCGACGACGGGGTGCTATACTCTACAAAATTCTGAGTCTAATAACTCATGACGGCTGCTGGCGCGAATTGCTCTGACTGAGGTGGCATAAATAAACCTTAAATTTAGAAGCTCAGGACGACAAATTTGGGTGTTAAGGAACAATTCTGTTGCTGTGTGCTCCATATTTCTCGATCTGACCGAGTAAGGGCTTGAGCTCCGGCGATTGAAATCACCGATCTAAACGAGTACACCGGTAAATTATCCACTTAAAGGATAAAGATGCGAATGATAAGTAGTCCGGTCCGAAAATACAATACATACATGCTCATCATGCGATAGCTGATGAGATTTCTGATGGGCGGAAAAGATTATGTCGAGTGAAATTTGGCAAGATAAGTTCATGTCCGTTTAACCAGTCACGAGCCAATCTACCTCCAAGTATTATCTCCCCACCCGTTCACATGGAGTCACACGACCTTTACAACTCAATGTTTTATGATATCGGACCGTTACAGATAATTAATGAACCATGTGCTTAAAAGCCGGCCGAGGTGGATTGCATCATACTAATCTTTCGTTAAGACTCAGTCAACTCGATGACTCTGATAACTGTCAACGACGTACCTCTCGAGTCTGGAAGCCCCAAAACCCTTCGCAGCAAGATCTACCTGACATGGTCGAGCCCAATGACACAGATTGTCCTCATATCTGTGATTTGTTTCGCATGTCCAGGTGCGTTGACTCAATTACACACGCGCATCCACTAAAGTTGTTATCACCATGACTAGGCATGTATAATGCTATCACTGGCATCGGAGGATCTGGACAGCTCGACAGTACTGTCGCTGCAAACGCCACAGTAGCTTTATTAGCTGCAACGGCTGCATCGGCTCTCACGATTGTGCCACCAGTTTTCGACGTGCGTTCAAGTACCCTACCTTCAACACGAGTTGTCACCAGAGTTACAGATGTTTGGACCTCGTGCTTGCTTGCTCATCGGTGGATGGACCTATGCTCTCTACTCTGCTTCTCTCCTGTGCTACAATCACACGCAGAACTCGGCATTTGTCATTGCGTCAGGTGCCATCCTCGGCATTGGTTCTGCTTTCCTTTGGGTTGCTCAAGGAGCTGTAAGTTCCGTCCTTCACCACTGACAAAAACTCTCGAGATTCATAATTCGCTCTAGATCATGGTCTCATATCCTCTGCCAGACAAGAAGGGTATCTCAATTGGCATTTTCTGGGTTTTCTTCAATTTGGGCGGTGGAATTGGTTCGTTCATCTCTTTCGGCCTCAACTTCCACTCCCAGAGCGGAACAGTTACCGACGGCACCTGTATGCACCTTGATATATAATGTACGAGTACTCAATTTGAGATTGTCCGCTTTCAGATGCTGCCTTTATAATCATCATGGGTACATTTATCCTTGTGAACATGATTTCGTTACTTACGTCTCCCTCAGCCGTTGGATGGCTTCTGTCTGTAATCATAGCGCCTCCGCACAAAGTTGTTAGAGAAGACGGGTCCCTCGCCGGCCCTCCTCCCAGTGGCAAACACATGGACTTTACCGGTTCTCTCAAGGCAGAACTCAACAAGTTCGTCGAAGCTTCGAGAGATTGGCGCATCTGGCCACTCCTACCTGCTTTCTTCTGTGCCAATTTCTTCTACTCATACCAGCAGAATAATGTCAATGGCGGGACTTTCACGCTCCGATCACGTTCCCTCAACGGTACTATGTATTGGATAGCCCAGATGGTAATGTCATCTCTTTCATTCGACAAGAATTGACATTGAGTTCCTGTCGTAGTTCGGTGGCATTTTCATCGGTGCACTTCTCGACCTGAAGTGGTTCACACGTCCCCAACGTGCTAAGCTCGGTTTCGTGTTCATTCTCGTCACTGTATTCTCGACCTGGGGCGGCGGCCTTGCATTCCAGCGTTGGGAGGATGCCCAAGGCAAGACGAAATGGCTTGATTTTTCCAACTCCAAGGTATTTATTGGTCCCTTCTGGCTGTGAGTCCCATTCATGAACACATCCATTCTGGCTGATATCAACGAAAGGTATTTCTTCTATGGCATGCTTGACTCGTTTTGGCAGGGTTACTGTTACTGGTTGATGGCTGCGCTGGCCAACTCCCCCGAAGAGGCCGCCAAATACGTCGGCTTGTATAAAACCATCCAGGCTGTAGGTGGCGCCGTCGCATGGCGGATCAACGCTCTCAACTGTATCCTCGTCTTTTCTTTCAAAATGTTTGCTGATTCATATCTGCTTTTTAGACAAAGCAATCACACAGCTAATCATCAATTGGGCACTCCTCGGCGCGTCACTTGTCATCTCCATTCCAACAGTACTGAATATCACACCTTCACCTGTTGCAAACGTGATTGATGACGTTGAAAGTGAAGGAAAGGATTAGGAAGGATGGGATTTAGTTGGGGCAAGGTCTGCATTTGTGGATCGAATAATCTTTCACTTCCCGTCGAAGAGGGTTGGACTTTGGATTACAATTAGGATTCTGGGTGGTCCTTTTACGACCGAGAGAGAGAGCTCATTAACTCGCTATTGACTCTCGTAGGTATCATTAAGTATCAGATACTTCCCGAGCCTGGTAAAGACAAATAGACACCTTTGCTGAGTGTGCCTGTGACTTACTAAACCGAGAACTTCTTTGTGCCACAACTTCCCGTCATTATCACCCATCAATGAGAGTTACGCCCATTTCCGTCGGTGGTTTTCTTTTGCTTTTCCTATCCTCCTTGCAAGCTGATCTCCTGCTTTCTCCGGTGAAACAGTCCTCTGATAGCAAGAACTCTTGACTATGAAACGAAAGTTCTTCCTTGAACGCACACTCATTCATCAACCTTTTGAGATCCTTCAAGTCCTTGATTAGTGCATGTGATTCTAGCAAGGTTTTTGATGATTCAATGTCTGATGTGAGTTTCTTGCACGAATTAAGTGTTTGTTAAGTCGACAGTTATTGAATTCGAAGTGGATATTTTTTAAGGAATTTGGTCCACGTCCTTTTGGTTCGTAGAAATATCATTTAACTTGTTTAAGTAAGAGTGTCAACCACACGTTATGTCTGTATATATAATTAGTGTCAAGGTAGAGGATATGCAGGAAAAGATAAAAAGATGACAAGAGTGGGACTTGAACCCACGCCATCATACGATGATGAGAACCCGCGAATGCAGGCAAGCTACGCTTGAGTCACACGCCTTAACCGCTCGGCCATCTTGCCATGTTTCTTGAAAGATATAACGCGCTACGCATTCACGCGTGTTCGAAAGGGAAGCCAGCTACGTATGTTAGAGAGGCAGAGCCCCGGGAAGCTCCCGAGAAACCTTGTCCGCGAAATAGCGGATTTGAGGGGAAAGTTTGACCAAATTTAAGTCCCAACTTTGCGTATTTGAGGCCTCTCTGATCATGCAAACTTTGTCCATAAGGATGAAATTTTTGAGATTTTGATAACAAAATTCTGAGCATTCAAGGCAATATGAGTCCTTTAATTGAGGTGTATGATAGGTTCTCAACGTAAATTTACGTATCGACTTGTTACATGTGTGAGAGCACAAAATCGCATCGTTGCCCCAATGATCCTCACCTCAGTAAAAAAGAAAAAAAAAGAGAATTTCCTGTTTTAGCCAAATGTTTTGCATAGGTTTCTCGGGAGCTTCCCGGGGCCTAGAGGCAGACGGCCAATGACTGAACCCAGCGACGGATTTTACCGCAATCTATGTTTTTATGAAACCATTGCATTGAAAGACCAAGGACACTAGATTGGAATGACTCTACCTATTTCAGTTCCCTCACGCCTCTCGTACGGTACGGGATATTCAAGTTCCTATCGCACACAGAGTAATAGTGACGCACGTGCGTAATTAAACATGGCAAGATGGCCGAGCGGTTAAGGCGTGTGACTCAAGCGTAGCTTGCCTGCATTCGCGGGTTCTCATCATCGTATGATGGCGTGGGTTCAAGTCCCACTCTTGTCATCTTTTTATTCTTTCCTCGTCTCGTTTCTGAGAAGGAGAATAAGTTGGCGTAGTCTCAGGATGGAATAACTAGTTTCATGTATGGCCATATTGATCCGCTGGTCACAATCCTTCGACGTATTTGGGATGGAAAACCTTGTAAAAGAGTTGGAAATCCTCATGCTTGTGTTATCTGTCCCCTTCGTCTATACATGCTTTTCCAGATCATAGACGAACGTCCTGATTGTCATGGAGGAGCAGCAATTTAACCGCTTTATGATTCGGAACTACTTACTAGGTTCAGCATCCATCTACCATTCCTGACACTCTCTACTTCACATCTCTTTCTTTCCAAGGAAGAATATGTTGGAGTGTCGCGGGTGTGATACGTGTGACGACACAAAGGTGTACCGCGAACACAGTGCCAGGGCCACCGCGAGTGGCACGACTGCTTTGTCCGCCAACGTATATATACTTCACCTATACCAGTAGCACCCTCAGTTCCGTTTATACGTTCTGAGGGTGCTGTACTATACAATTACTTGCATATCTATCGGACTAACATTAACCTAGATTGAAGCTTACTACGTATCAATCTAGGTACATACAAATACAGTTCCGTTTATACGTTCTGAGGATTGAAGCTTACTACGTATCAATCTAGGTGTTGGTCGCACCTGTGATATTGCTGCTACTGTGCTGGGATTCCAACAGAATAACCCTATGCGATTGTAAATAAGACAGTACGATTATCCAAGTATTAACAGGTCCAAGCCAAATAATTGCCTATGATTATGATACAGTTGGAAAGATTACGGGAATATGCGTAGAACTATATATACAGTCAGATAGGTGGGTGTAAATTTACAGACAATGGGGTAGATAAACGTCTATGCAGAAACTATGCAATTAAAATCCTGCAAGAGCTGGGAAAGATGTCAAGGTCAAGGGAGCGTTGATCAGACGTTTGCGGCTCCAGAAACTGGAGGAGGTCCCCTTGCACTTTTACTAGCGGGAAGAAAAAATACGCTTGTCAGGTAACAACATTAAACGAGGCAACTGGGAACACAACATACTGTGTCATGTTCCCCAAAAGCTCTTCGAAGCGCATCCGGAATTTATGAAGTTGGTCGTCGTGGTCATTCGAGGTAGCATCCCCGTGGTCCACTAGAAAAGCATCGACCTCACGGATGTATTGCTCAAGGTCCTTAACACGAGTGACAGAGAGCTCAGGTTCACCCGAACCTCGCGCACGAGCAAGGAACGAAGCGACAATGGTAGAGAGCGCGCCTAGAATCGTTGTCCCAATAGCTTCCTGTTTGAAGATACCAAATTCACGTGAGCCCCTGATTCTTGTTAACGAACATATATAGAACCTGTTTTCCACTCGTGGCACCAGCGGCGACACCGGTCGTGAGCGAACCGAGTATGACTTGCAGGAAGATAGCTACATTCAGTATCAATCCTGCCAACTTCGCTTTAGCTGCAAAAGTATCTCGCTCAGATTTAGCCTTCGTGAGAGTCGGCTGCAATCTTTCGCTAACAGTGATCATCCGATTTACGTGACACTTGACGCTGATTTTCAGTGGTCCATTCATAGATGACAATAGTTTTTTCGCTCACTTTGTCATCGACTGGAACTATCCAGTCCAAAGGAGTCGACCCAGGCACTTCAGGACCTCCCGCAGCCGTTCTAGCCTGTGGGAGGACTCGCAGCTCTTCACTGCCAACATATCCGGGACTCGAAGATAACGGGCGGTCAAGGATATTCCTGCTGTTAATGGGTACCGGAGATTGAACGCCTTCCGAACAACAGAGCTGCATATCTTCTCGAGTGCGGAATTGTATAGTTCCTGAAGTAGAAGGTTGTCTGTACGATCGGTTCAGGAGAGGCCTGTTGTCGCAAGCCGAAAGTTGTGTATCTTGACGAACACGAGGTCGCACTTCTATTGGTGTAGGAATTTGTATGCCTTCGGGAGAACGAGAAGGTGGATTTTGGTGAGGACATAATGGGACATCCTGAATCAAACGAACAGCGAACTGTGGAGAAATCGGAGGACTTGGGTCACCAGAGGGTTTGGGGGGCGGTTTATCCGAGGTTGAGGCCTGTATTTTGGCATTAATTTCCAATGCAGTTGTTTGCGAAGCTGGAGTGGTAGAGAAAAATTGTACCGTCAGCATCTTGTCGAAACTATCATCATCACGCTAACCTTGGGACTTCATCGACGCTTGCTGATTATTGCATGGATCCACTGGGTTGTCCTGAGACGCCATTGAGAAGAGAAAGGTAGGTCGGGGAATTCAATCGTCAACAAAGATGAGGAAGAAGCCTAAATACCATGGCGCCTTCTGTATATGGATCATTAGATTATCACTCGGACGGACAGTAAACGCCACGCTTGGACAAATATGTCATCGACACGGACTGTTCAAAGGTCACGGGGAGGTAGGTGACTAACCTTATTGACCATTTCCCACTGTTAAGGAAGGGAATTAATGAAGGGTGATATGGTAAATCAATAGTACTGTTTCCGTGCAGCACATAAGCATTTGGCGGACGCAAGGAGATACAGTAACCGGTTCGGCGAGATACTAAGAACTGTTAACGTTCCAGGAGAGTCAACCACAGAACGCTCCATCGAATTTGGAAGTGAAATTGCCACTGGAGTATTGCTTGTTACACAGCAGGCAGTAGTACTAGAACAGACAGCTCTGTTGATTCAACCACAGCCGAGTTAAGAATCAATTCAATCAAGAGAGGTAATCGCATAGAAGAACCGAAATGCACAGCCACCTGGAGCGAAGACCATACTCGTAAAAACGAAATATGTCATGCCATTGTCAATAAAATAAAGAAAAGTGCCTTTTTCTACAGTGATTATTTTTGATTTACCCGACTATGATAGCACTGCTTATTAGGGATATGCACTTGATTTGCATTCCGAGTTGTTTAACCTCTATTTTTTTCCTTGGTGGATATAATTTTCCAGAATTATTTATAAATGAATCTTTTATAAACTTACAAGCTATTATATTAGGTTTAAAAACATGTATTTTTTTTTTGGGATACGGAGGTCGACCCTGTGGATTGTCCGTATTTCCTGCCGCGATAACCACAAAAAAAACATGTATTTTTTGTTTCTTCTTCGTTTGGTTTAGAGCAACACTTCCTAGATTAGATACGACAAAAGTAGTCAAGATCATTAACGAAGCCTCTAAATTATGAAACCAGCTGGATTTGCAAAGCGGTAGGTCCTCTAAGAGGTTGTTCTTCCGCAACCTTCTCGCGTTCCGGACTTATCGCAACAGCGAAATGTCCTCACTTTCAAACGAGAGCATAATCGCTCAGTAGGATTGTACGATGCGAAGTTTTCGCTGATTACATATGTACCTATGTACAAGTGATAGCCAAATAGGATATAGAAAATTGAAATTACCGATATGAAACTAGGGACCAAAATGGATAGAGAATGTACATGTGCGGAGATTGATTTCAGAAGTGATGGGTCTCGACAAGGTCTGTTGTCCGAAGGGGGAAGCGATTGCTTGTAAATGGTTAGAATGAAATGATTGAGGGGGCGTGATAAAAAGAGTGTGATGTTGACAAGTCAACGGACGGAATGCAATAACGATAAACAAGATAGTTAACCAAGAGATACTGGCAAAGTCCAAGAACCGATCCTAAGATATGCAAAATGGGGCCGGGCTTTCAAACCAGCGGGGCCAGCTTGCGTTCGCTGCACAAGGCAATGAGAACCACGAGCTTATGGGAAGGAAAGTATCGAAGAAGGCGGCGTACCCATTAGCATTCCCTAAAAGCTCCTCAAAGTTGGAACGGAACCTAAACAACTGCTCATCATGCTCGTTCGTCATAACGTGACCGTAGTCCATCTGGAATGCATCACATTCGCGGATGAAATGCTCAAGATCCTTTACGCGGGTGATGGACAGCTCGGGCTCATTTGAGCCCCGAGCACGGGCAAGATACGACGCAACTAGGGTCGAAAGACCTCCTATCAGGGAAACAATGACAGTCAAGCCGATGAGAATGGATTTTCTTGAGAACTTGTACGTACCGAGGACGGTCGTCGCGATCGCCACCTATCTCATCTCAGGTATCAGCCCAACGTTCAAACAAGATATGCTCAGCAAACAACATGCCTGCTTTCCAGTGGTTGCAGCTGCTGATAGCCCAGTTGTTAGTGAACCGAGCAGTACCTGCAGCCCGATAGCAGCATTTAGGGCATAACCCGTCATTTTTGCTTTGACAGCATACTTGTCGCGTTCCACATGAGCCATATTGAGTGTGGGCAGCAGCCGTTCACCCACAGAAAGCTTTGGGATGACCTGTGATGGATCAGGAATGTCCAAACGCATCCTAATAAGGAAAGTGAGTAGGATATGCTTACTTTTTCTTCGACAGGAACGATCCAATCCAGTCGTGATGCTGGTCGGCCAGAATAATGCGTGTCAACCGTCCTCGACCGACCTGGGAGACGAATCTCCCCACTAGCACTGCCGCCGACCAAAGGTTGTGGTGTGTTGTTTCCATTTCGCATAGAACCATGGTCTCGGGAGGGGGAGGGGAGATCCTCGGCGATTCTTTCTATAGACCTCACATGACGTGGAATTGAGAGCTGAGGGTACACAGCAGATGTTGGACTGTGCTTTGGAGGTGTTGCAGGGGCGTGGAGGGCTTGAACCTGCACAGGAGGAGGAACGGCTTGAATGGCTGAAGGGACTTGAACTTGAGCTTGAGTAGCTCCTGGTTGCTCGGCCTTGGGCGCCGGCACCGTCAACGTCGAGGTCGACGTCGCGCCCTCCTCACGCTCACGGACACTGTCGATGTCACGAGGGTCCATCGTCGACGGAAAACAAGGTGGTGGTCACTACTAAGGGCGCAGAGCGCATGTTGTTCACCAGGAACCGATATTTTAGTGTTCCTGCCGTAAATTCACCCTGTCGTTCTAATATCAGCATATGATCGATTACATCGCTTAGCAGAAAAATTAACCACGCCTCTCGTGGCTCCACTATCCTGCCTTATTAGGCATGAGTATAGCCCATCCTCCCATGTCTAATATGGCGGGTTTTGCTTTGCCCTTCCCGCAATAGATTTCCACCTCTTATTGTTCCGCTTGTGTTTGAGACTGTTGTCCGGTGGCGCCGATGCCATCAGGCACATCATCGGGAATGTCCGGCATCATCAACGACGGTTGATCCCGCTCTCTGCTCATCGTCGGACATGATGATCTCACACTCCCCCCGATCAAAATTGACCAGAAAAATGGGATCTTTCTGAGCATATTCTATAATTGCACAAGACTTATAACCTCAATAAAATGAAGTAAAGATCAAAGTGAACTACAAAATAGTGGTGCATGCACACATCAGCATGCAAGGAAAATTTTAAGCTACAAGGTGGCTACATTACAATTGAAAACCTGCACAGCCAGCCAACAAATTGGGGGGGTGGTGAAATCTATGGGCATTGTTTCCAGAGGCAGCTGTCTTTTCCCTTTTGCCCAACAGATCCTTCTGTCTCCTTCTAGTGACAACCCCTTGTTTGCATGCATTGGCAAGCTTGTGGTCATGCTCCCTTTGTTCTTGAGCTGTTTGGTATGACTTACAGTCACTATTCTAGAGTGCCAAATGCAGAAGCTGAATGTCATCAGTTGTGGAAATATGTGAGGGGCTGCCAAGTTTTAATCTTGAAGGCCAACCAATCAGATGAACATGGTATTTCTCTACAACTGCTGTATTGTAGTTTATATAGTTCATTTTGACTGTTTTGTTATTGAGAATTCCACCTATGAAGCAATCAATCTTGAGGAATCAAGGTAAGAGGCAGTTGAAACTCATACAACCCATTCAGAATAAATCCCATGTACTCTGCACACATAGAAGGCAATGTATCTGACCTCACAGCACTTGCTATTGTTGTTAGAATGTATGACTGAATAAATATGATGATGTTTACTCTGATTCTCAAGGCAAGTGTACATTTCAAACTTGGCAAGTATATCGGTGTAGTTAAGATTAAAAACCTCTCAAGAACCTCATAACTGTATTGTTGGAGGTAGTAGTGCAGGCACTAGCAGTTTCTTCAGCATGGCTATAGAAGAAGAATGCAAAAGAATAGATGCTCATTTAAGGGAAGAGATTTTTCCTCTACACCATGTATCAATGAGTAAAGAGCTTTTATAAACAGTGCAGACATACCTCTATTGTGATAGCCAAGATGTTTTGATGTGCATCTACTGCAGATGCACAATTGCTATTGCATGACCCTTGTGCTTGAATTGTGTAATATTCAACTAGCTCATTTATAAGCTCCTTTCTATACTCTTTGCTCATCTTTGACATGTCCAGGTCTAGGTTGTTGTTGACCTTTTCTTGGATTTCCTTTGTCAGGACCTATACTATTTCCCCTCCTCTCATTATTATCCAACAGAGTTCATCTCAGCCACACCTCTAGATCTCAGCCACATTCAGGTCTCAGCTATGTCCAGGACTGCTTTTCCTGTTCCAGATTATTTCCACAGGTCCAGATCACTTCTACAGGTTTTAGATCACTTCCAGGATCACTTCCTTTGTTTTAAATCACTTCTCCTTGACTTAGATCACTTCCAGCTATGATTTAGATCACTTTCACCTGATTCAGATCACTTCCACTTGACTTGGATCACTTCCACTTGATTTAGATCACTCTCACTTGTGTTAGATCATTTCCACTTGACTTAGATCACTTCCAGCTCCCTCTTTTGGTAGTGTCCAGCTATATAAGGTTTTCTACTCTGTAGCTACATTCCAGTCTTGAGATTACCTATTGTGTCTGCCTTTTTACTTGTGTTCATCCTCCTGTCTCTTATTCTCCAATCTATCATTTCCAGGTTTTTTTTCCCAGTTTTTTATTTCTTTACTTATTTCAGCCACATACTTGTCTGCTATCAAGTCTGCCTAGGTAGTTTTTTTTTGCTCTGTAGAAGCCCCATGGGTCAGAGAATCCTGATATTCTAGATATGGCTAAGACCTAGATGTGGCTAAAACAGGATTGGTGGCTGAGCCCCATGGGTCAGAGAATCCTGATATTCTAGATATGGCTAAGACCTAGATGTGGCTAAAACAGGATTGGTGGCTGAGCTCTGGAGATGCTGCTGAAATGAACTGTGTAGATTCTGGAGTTGAAGAATAATGATCAGAGGGAGGAAAAATGGTGTGAGTCCTGATATGAGCCAAGGATGACCAGATGAGGGAAGGGAATATAGAAGTTAAATGAGGACCATATGCCACAAGACGCTCTTGATAACAGCAGCAATGAAGATGCTGAGGGCAGTAATGTCGATAAATGGCAATGCTCAACTGGCAGAGCAGGCGCACAAGATAATCCAGATATCTTCAGATGTTTAATTGAGGCTTTTTTATTCCTGCCATGCATTATACTGTATTGAAATACTGCTGTACATTAAAATGTCATATTTATCACGGTTTTTCCGATTTTTCTGGTCAATTTTGCTTAGGGGGTGTGAGCTCATCGTGTCCGACAGCGAGCAGAGGGCGGGATCAACCGTTGATGTTGCTGGACATTCCCGATGACGTTGATGATGTGCCTAATGCATCAGCACCACCTAGCCGGACAACAGTCTCAAACACAAGTCGTGCGGGAAGGGCAATACAAGCAAAAACCCGCCATATTAGGCATGGAGGATGGGCTATGCTCCATGCGTAATTAGGCAGGTATGTGGTAGCCAGAGGTGATCATATAGCCCCAACAGAGTTCTCCTTCATTCGAAGGGGGGAAAAAACAAAGATAACTCAAATACATCTACAATCTAGGGAACCTCTCATGAAGGGAGCGGGGCTGTCACGCCTCTACCACGACCACGGAACCCGCCTCGTTGTCCGCCTCGTCCTCGGTCGAACGAATGCCCAAGTCCTCCACGTCCCCTAAAGCCAGGATTAAAGCCTCTCCCACCACCTCGCACGAAGCCCCGACCCCGGTAACCATGCGCGTTGTTTGCATATGTATGTCCGGATCTTGGAGCCTGCGAGTCTGCTGGTTTATCTTCTGCCTGATTGACAGTTGGTGGTGATGGTGCTGGCGCTGGCGCTGCGGTTGAGTGATGTGATCCCCGGCCATTCACATACCCGCCTCGCCCACGATTAGGGTTCGACATGATTTGTATGGGAGCGTTGCCATGCTTATTACTAAGATTGGGTAGTAACACATCAACGTTCGTGCTATAGAAGATCAGGCAGGGGTAACGTACATCGGAGGTGCAGGACGAAAGCCGGAGGCAGCCGGTTGCCCGGGCGCAGGGCGTACAGCGGGATATGGGCCGAATCTGGGGGTGAAAGGCGCGTTTGGTGGACGTGGAGGCGCCTTTGGGTGGGTGGATATAACAAACTGCGGGTCCGTCAAGTTCAGGCAGGTATTAAACTCCACCGTTGATCCGCGGTACATCGAGCAGCTGCAACACCAAACACAAAAAAAGTGTTATCGCGATAGGCCGGAAAAATGGAAAGGAAAGGTACTGACCGATCCCCAAGTGTGACTCCAGACATGAAAGGCACATCCCAGACCACGTCCATTGACTTGGAGTTCAAGCCAATCACCACACCTTTTACAGCGAGGGGAACACTTCCAGAATCTTGTACCATTATGACCCGGTCGCCCAGCGCAAACGCTTGATTTTGAAGCCGATACACCGCATGTCCAGGTTTCAAGACCGCCTGCCTTGGTATACCCTTCACAATCGCCTTCTTAATGTCTGAGGTTGACTTGTTCGCTGTAAAACCATCCTCGAGCTTCTCAATCTCGGCCACTGTTTCCTACGATTCATGGGAAGAAAGTAGGACCTTGGCAAATAGATATAAGCACACCGACATACCTTTGATAGCTGATCGCAGAATAATGAGACGGCCTCGAAATCTCTTACACCTTTGCTTTTGAGCCACCCCTTGATCTCCTTTACACGCGCATCAGGATCAGGTCCAGGAAGGATTTCGGAAGCTTGAACCATAGCTAAAAAGTTGACATGGCTGTTAGCTTTCTTGTAAGGGTCAGACGTCAAAAAAAGTGAGACAGACCATCCCCGCCAGAATTAAGGCACTTGAAAATCTCAGGGAATGCAAGCTGTCGACACAAATGATGAACAGGTGTTCAACTCCATCTAACAAGGTAACCTGCCTTGTAGTCGCGGATAAGTTCCACAGCATTCTCGCTGTATTCCCAGTGCCGGCCGTCCTTACGAGTGAAGTCTACTACTTTCAAAGCTTTGGCCTCGAACTTGAGACCCAATCCCAAGTTGATCTTCTGGTTGTCAGAGTTAATGACCATGAAACTCGATGTGATTTTGGAAAGAGCGCGGCCCGAAATCCCAAGCATATCCGCAACTTTGAACGACGGAAAGTAGTGCGCAGAGCGTCGGCCGTCCACAACTGCCTTGAACTGATCGATCTCAGCCTTTTCCGCAGGGAAGAACTGTGAAAGATGATCAAATGGCGAGCAAATGAAGATGAAGAAAACAAGATACAGCAAGAACAACGGAAAGGCTCTTCTCCATAGTACTCGATACTTTGGCGGCGACTCCATAAGCATGTTCACCGAGGAAGAAGATATTGCTGCCCTCTGGGAATTCTTCTGACAGCGGAGGTGCCGCGCGTTCCAAGTATCGAGGGTCCTCTGAGACGACTTCGGGAAGACACATCTGCACAGCATGTTCACTCTCCTTATCCGGCTCCTCATAGTCCTTCACAAAGGCTCCATCCTCCAGTCGTTTCAAGCCTATCCGTCAATGTATCAAAAAGCCTGACACCAACACATAACCCCCGATTCAAACAGAACTGACCCTTTAACGGACGAACATGAAGAAGCACATCCACAGCCCCGGTAATCACGCCCATTCTTTTAGAATAGATCTGTTCGATCCTCTCCGCCTTCATCTTCCAGTGTCCTAGACCCTGCGGCGCATGCGGCGTTGACACAACCTTCGGCTCCGCTCCAGGAACCACTGCCAACTTCTCATACTTGAACAGCGAATCCGACACCGCGACTACCAGCCCTTCCTGGAGGAACGGCCAACCCATAAATGTACGTTCTCCTACCATTTTCTGTGCTACTTCCTCCGTCTTCGTGTGCTCGTACGGGTTCTTGATGTTTATTATCATTGACTTGTTCCGGCTTGCCGATCCGTGCACATTTACGCCATGGAATCCAATGACGGCAACATGCGGGAGGGTCTTGAGCGAAGGGAAACCGGCAAGGGCTTCAACACCAATCAACACCCCATCACAAAGTCCCTCGATCAAGTGAAGTCCGTCGAGTGTAGGAAGGTCAAAGGGTTCCGACAGACATGTACACCTGTAAATCGGAGGGAAGAAACCAGGCAGAGATGAAGGGTACACAGTTGGTTCTCCTGTGCTGTATGAGAACCTCGTGCTCGTTCCAAAGCCGTTCCTTTGCTTTTCTTCAGGCGTTAGTCGATGTTCCCGAGCTAGTCAACGTATCATTCAAATCAAACATGGTTCAGAACAAGAACGGAAGACCGCACAAGCCAAGGCATGGAGCAGGCGATTCGAATCAATAAAAGGGATTTTGACAATCGCCTCCCAGTCTTGTTTCTTTCCGTTTAGGTCTTGCTCAAACTCCTCAGGATAGAAGTCAAGAATTGGCGAGTTGGGGTCATACATTAAATCCTGCAAATATGTCGACCAATTTGAGACAAAGAGCAGAGTACCGCACTTCATATCGATCTTACCTGATACGCCAAAGGGATATTATCTCTGCTCGCGGCTGGAAGAACACCCATGAGCTGCTCAAAAGGTCTAAAAGGTTTCCCCAGTTCAAATTCAAAGTTCATTTGATCGATACCTCGTAGATCTGTTCATCGACACGGATGTTACGAGTATGAAAATTGACGCAGAATGTCAGCTCACCTGAGATACGAGGTGCATAATGATAGCTATAGAACCACCCCCAGGATGCTACACCACTACGCAGAATGTCAGCTCACCTGAGATACGAGGTGCATAATGATAGCTATAGAACCACCCCCAGGATGCTACACCACTGTAATAGTAGTGCATCACCCATTGCAGCCCTTCAACATATTTAAAGATCAGGTCACCCATCTGCTTAGGATCATCGTATGAGATTTCTAGCTTGCCCTAAGCAACAGGAAAACCCATCGTTAATCGATCATGGCAGTATAACGAGGAGCACAACGAGGAACACATACCCGGTAATAGCCGCGCTTCCATTCGTCCATCTTCTCTTTAAGAGACCGATCGTGACGCGCATCAAACCCTCCTCCCTCATCATCCTGCATAACGTGTGCCTTCTCATACTTGTTCAGCACGCGATCCACTGCAGTCCTGCTTTCCTCGTCCTCATCTTTATCCTCAACGTCCTCCCAATCTCCCTCTTCACCCTCGCCATTCCTGTTCGGAGTTACGGTACCGTTCGTCTCCGTGGGCTCAGACCCTTCGAGTTCGTCAGGGAACCGTAATGTAACAAGGTTGACATCCTGCTCGTCATATTCATCCCACCGCACGTTGAGGTTCAGATCCTCTGCAAGTTTCTCGATGAACTTCCTTTCCCGCGCCGGAAAATCATTTGGTATCGCTAACCGAGCACCCCGCGTATGTTCAGATGACGCAATCTTCCTATTGTCTAATACAAAGGCCTTGACCTGATCAAAAATCTCCCGTTGGGCCATGGTGAGGACTGGGGTTAGACAGATAATGTCAACTGTATGAATCATGATATGAGGAGACGGCCGTACTCAACTTTGCCCGCTTTTGGGCAAGTTCCATCTGCTTTACGTGTTTTGCTTGCTTGCCCTTATACCAGTTGACATCGGCATACTCCCTCTCAAAGATCTCCTGTTCCCATTGCGCCATCTCGTCCAAGACTAGCTGTAGTCTTTTCGTATTGATGACTCCGCTCTCATTAATGTACCCATCTGGCAAAGTTCATGGACTGAGAATATTACAGGAAGAAAAAGGAACACTCACCCATGGCTGGCAGAACCTTCTTGTACACATCAAACAGCTTCTCCAATCCATTCTCATGGATATGTAAATCCGGTAAATTAGGTAGGAAATCGTTCCCAACAAACACGGCCAACAGAATAAAATCATCAATGACACGCTCGAGACTGTAGTCAAATGGTAATATAGGTTCGATGTCACGGAATTCAAGGTCCAGGTATTCGCGCATCAGTGACAAGTGGAGTAGATAAAAATTCATTGACTCCAAGCTAGGAGAACATTTGATATATGACTTTGGATGAAAGTATAAGTTGGAACGGACCTCGTGTTTCCTTTTTTCCTCGAGGACGGTCCAAACTTCACATATGACTTTGGATGAAAGTATAAGTTGGAACGGACCTCGTGTTTCCTTTTTTCCTCGAGGACGGTCCAAACTTCACTTCTTCACGCAATAGACAAAAATGTGGGTCATGACTCAATAACCCCAGCATAATCAAATCCGCATCCAGTCCGTATAAACAATGTCGGACATTTGGATTGTAGTCCGGCTGAGCGCGCGATAGCCGGATGTATTCCATAATCTTGTGTTCACCCTCTCCAGGAACCTCGTGTCCTGACAACACTACCTCCACGTTGCGCCAATCTGAGTCTTCCGTTATCTTCTTGTTGATAAAGTAGCGTAGCTGGGCCGACAAACGGTCATGAAGGGTGTACCTTAAGCAAACAATGAGGTGATAGGACGACCATCGAAATTTCTGAGACGTACCGGGTGTGATACAATTGCTATCAAATGCCTTTTCGTCGGGCAGTTTTTCTCCCTTTCGGATCGCCTCTGAGACGTACCGGGTGTGATACAATTGCTATCAAATGCCTTTTCGTCGGGCAGTTTTTCTCCCTTTCGGATCGCCTTCTCCCGCACTTCTTTCGCCTCCCTGGCTGATCTGAATCGCCGACTTCGCTGCTGATTCATCTTTGCTCGAGGGGCTACACCGTCCACAGCCATGAAGAAGAGCTTTTTGGGTTTTATTTTCCCAAAGAGATGGTCGACATATGCGAATATGGAGGTGAATATTTGTTCCTCAGACAATCGAAAATGCGCATCTTCGTCATTGGGATGTGAACCTGCAATGAATCAAATATTATTCTCCACCTGAGGATAATGAATAAATGAATACCCACAGTTGTGGATGATGCCATTGAAATCGAGGTAGAGGTTATCTGAAAACATATAAGTCCATCACATTATTACAGATTTCATTTCTGTTCTACTCGCCAAACTCTGGTATCTTGTTCTCTTGTATGAGCTGAGACGTCAATGGATAGCGCTCACTGTCAACATTTAGAGACGTATTGTTTTAAAATCTCAAGCAACGCACGAAATGTAGCGAAAGAACTAAAGACGCGTGTTCAATTAAATGATTGAAATGACAAAAGCAAAAGTGATCGTCAAACGTACCTTAGGGATACCTGAAGTTAATGAACATCATCAGTGGTCCATTTCGCTCAATACGAGGTCAGACTGACCCATAATTGACGAGAAGCGGTTGGCGGTTGAAACTTGAGGAATGAGTGGCTTGTGCGAAATGGATCACGTTGCCATTTTCGGGGGTCTAAATTTAAATTTGTTCTTCGACCTTTTCGCGGTCATTACAATGTTGCAACAATGTAACACCGATGGACATCGGCGGATACAGCTACCTCCTCACGTACTCTGAAGATACAAGACACTTACTTCCGACTGCTCGAGCAATGCACCAAGGAAAGCTTTCAGTCGACTTCGGGACTTGGTTGGTTGCATGGGACCTTGAGACACAAAAGTGCCCCTCATACGTGTCGAACATAATGGATTTTGTCACTCCTGTTTCGACTACAGCACTACTAGTGGCGCATCGAAGTGCCCCTCATACGTGTCGAACATAATGGATTTTGTCACTCCTGTTTCGACTACAGCACTACTAGTGGCGCATCGTTAGACCGGCTCCGTATTGAAGGGTGGATTGTTGCCGTTTTTCTCAGGATTGTAATGTACGAATTCGGACTCGGATCGGCATCGAGATGAAGAGAGAATTGCACTCTCGAGCACCATCGCTCGCTCTCGTCGGACAAGGAATGCACTCCATCTAGGCAAGGAACTCATCCGAGCGGTTCGGGAGTATTAATTCTCTTTAAAAACGCCAATTTATTCTAGCCCAAAGCTTGCACGACAAAAAGGCCGTTGTTCATTACAATCAAACAATCATAAGATCGCAAGATAGGCTCGCGACTAAATAACTATACAAGTGCCGACACTTATTCTAGTCTTGTTGCTTTACCAGGCCTAGCCAAACCACGCACAACAGAAGGCTGCATAGAAACGTATCCAGATTCCATCGGCACCGGCAAAAGGATGGTCTCACAATACAAAGCCTTGACAGTTGTCGTACATAGTCCCACATCTTTTCAAGGCACCCCACTCCCACCCCGCCTGACAGCCTTCCTCGCTCCTCAGTTTGGCATGAAATCAACGCAGTATTCTGCTGACAGCATGAAACCGTACTTGTGGGAACACAGCATGACCGTGCAATGCAGATTAAGTATACACCAAGCTGTCTTTCCCCTTTCCGATACTTTGACATCATCTGGACCCATCTGGATCGCACTAGTTCTCTCTTGCTGCTTTTTACATCCGAAACCCGGGCTCTACGGGGGCTCATGTGGGACAAAGCATTTTCCGTCTCAGGTGGGTAGCTTGTAGTTTCCGGATTGTGTCAGTTCACGATGTAAGCCTCTGATAATATCTGATATATCACTACTGTCACCGTTGCTTGATGGAATCGACATCATCAGCCACCGGCTGAATAGGACGGTAAAAATATCCGCCAATGATAATGCAAGTATCTATGTTTCTACCAGTGAAGGATGACAGCAGAGAACCAAAGTCGACGACTACGCAACCCGCGGGTGTCTCATTACGAATCCATAGCTACAAACCCATATTCTATCAGTGCTACAAGTTACAACCATTCGACAGTCTACGTTAACGAATGAGTAAATATACCTCCATGCTTAAAAATGCACTGTTCGCTTACCGCTGGAGGCTTTGATGAAATGTCGTAGGTAACTCTATTTATCCCCGCAACCTCATTTGTAATACGAGTTCGCTTACCGCTGGAGGCTTTGATGAAATGTCGTAGGTAACTCTATTTATCCCCGCAACCTCATTTGTAATACGAGACGAAATGCGCCTTAAGACTTCCGATGGAAAGACATACCTAACGGACTCGCCAGTCAGTCGCGAGTTGTAAAAAGAAAGCGTAGCAATCATCAAATAAGGTAGAAATGGAGACAAAATTCTTACCAGTCAGCTGTCATAAAATCTTCTGATTGCACAGCACGAAGGGCGATGACCTGGTGCATTAAGAGTGGAGCATTTGAACGTCAATCTAAAATGTATCCAGATTGCGACGCAACACGCACCTGTTCGTAAGTCCTCGAATCTCCCATAACTCCAACTGCTTTGACAGGCAGCAACACGGCAAATGCCTGCGCAATTTGATCGTAGAGACCTGCTTTACGGATTTCCTCGATGTAAATGCTATCTGCGTGTTGCAAGATTTTGACCTGGTCACGTGTTACTGGACCCAGTATACGAATAGCGAGCCCTGGTCCAGGGAATGGATGCCGTTGCACCAGTGGCGCGGGGATCAAAAGGAGTCTACCCAGTGCGCGCACTTCATCTATAAGGGGATGAACAATGAAAGTCGACAAAGGCCTAGTCACTTGCCCTTGAAAAGTTCGCGGAGTGGCTCAATAAGTTTGAGCTTCATATCCTTTAGCAAACCCCCAACGTTGTGATGCGTCTTGATGGTAGCGCTAGGTCCCTTGAAGCTGATGCTCTCGATGACGTCGGGGTACAGAGTGCCTTGTAGGAGCCACTCGACCCGACCCTTGGTAGCACCTTGTTTTTCCTCCTGGTCGGCTGCTGCTTCAATTTTGGCAGCTTCCGCTTCAAAAACGTTGATGAAGGTGTTACCAATGATTTTTCGCTTCTTTTCAGGGTCTTCGATGCCGTCAAGCCTGGAGAGAAATAACTCTGATGCATCCACAACCGTCAAGTTTACACCAAGGTTCTGATTGAGCATCTCATGAACCTGAGCCGCTTCATTGAGCCGCAGAACGCCATTATCGACCATAATGGCGTGGAAGCTAAAAGCAATGAGCCTCATGTATAGTCGCTGTGTAATCCATCATACCGATCGCCAATCGCTTCGTGCATCAGTTTCGCAGCTACGGTGCTGTCAACACCGCCACTAACTGCTCCGATAACGCGGCCTTTCGGACCACATATCTCGCGAATTCTAGCGATTTCCTTCCCAATGAATTCTTCCTGAAGGTAGATTGTTACTCAATGGAGATGCGACGCGTATGTCAAAAAGAAGCGAGCACCATTGTCCAATTTTTCCTGCATCCGCAAATATTCAGAATGAAGCGACCAATGAGTTCTTTACCACGCGGGGAATGTGTAACTTCGGGGTGGAACTGAATACCGTATATTGGCTTCGTATTGTGAGCCAGGGCAGCATATGGAGCTGATCGAGTATGTCCAATGACATGAAAGTCTGGTGGGGGCCTTGACAGCTGATCGCCATGAGACATCCAGACCTTATCCATCTCAATATCAGCAATCGTATTCCAAAACAGTTCGTTGACAAAAGCACCTGCATTTCGTCTCCTAGGCCCTGGAACAACGCATCGACAGACGAATTATCAGATGCCTTTAACTGTATTTGTGCAAAGCCATATTCGCGATGTTTACAGGGTGAAACTTCACCCTTTAAGCTCCAAGCGATTTCCTGGTCCAAGCCAAATGATCAGAATATGCAAGTTCGAGCATCACAACATGCACGGACTTGAAGGCCGTAGCATATCCCAAGGATAGGGATTCCAAGTTCAAAAACGGCAGGGTCAACATGCGGCGCGCCTTCATCATACACAGAATACGGTGATCCCGATAGGATGATTCCTACGAAGGTGATGCTCAAAACAGCTATATTAACCCGATTATACGATAAAAATGGACCTTTTGGTTTGAACTTTATGTCCTTTAGTTTAGTAGTGCATGGCATCAGCTCAGCATAGACATTGTGTTCTCGACATCTCCGAGTAATCAGATGGCTGTACTGTGAGCAATGATTCAGATAATTGACACATAATTTCGATAAGTTGCCTGCACACACCTGTGATCCAAAGTCTAGAATAAGAATTGTGTCGAATTGATCGTGAATCTCAGCCATGATATTCGTTAGACACCCTACGAGGGTTAGATTGGAAATGAAAAAATGTGAATCACGTGTAAACCTCGTGATGTATACAAATTTGGACTGTGCTAATCCCGAACAGCCTGGACTAGCGTGTTTTAACTCGATAGCGCGTTTCTCGGACCACTGCAAAGTTCGGACGTCCTCTCGAATACCTTTTTCTCAGGGGGCATATTGTGACGTGTGTTATCTTGACTGTCGCCGGTTGGAAACCATCACCGACAGACTACAGTGGCGTTGGTGCAAATACTCTACCCGAAACTTCTGGCAGCAACTGAAGTTTCTCCTCGGTATCCCCGCTCCCGAGCAGCTTAGTCATATGAAAGCTATAGAGATAGAGGATGTACATCTCCATCAAAGAGAAAGGGAAGGTGCGCGTTATCACTTTTCTGTCCAAAATCAATATATATACTTACTTTTTTTTTGCAAATTCAAACCACGCGTGTAAGCCGTTTAACTTATTTCAAAAGATATTTTTGCTATCTCTACCATGCATTAGTTAACTACAGATTTGGTACTCCTTACAACTTCCCATCTATTTCAAAAGATATTTTTGCTATCTCTACCATGCATTAGTTAACTACAGATTTGGTACTCCTTACAACTTCCCATCCGCGGTAGATTGTATCAGGGGGCAAATTCAGCGAACACGTCAACCAAAGTTCATCGACAGTCATATCTTAATCCTTTCACTCAGATTTAGTCCCATTATGCTTGTTCCAAGTATTTGTTTGTTCGCTCACGCGATCATCTGGATTTCAGAAGCTGACCATTTTGTGTCAGGAGGCCAATGGTAACATACCGAGCTTGGAATTTCCTCAGGACGCTATAGCGGTTGAAAAAAATGTGCAAGCAAATTGTCCATCGTAACAAGTGCTCGCCACTACTATTTATAGGAGATTAATTGGTTGTAAGCCCTAGTACTGGACCCACGATGTCAAACGAATTGTTCATCGTAACAAGTGCCCGCCACTACTTTCTATAGGAGATTCATTGGTCATAAGCCCTCGCACTGGACCCACATTGCCGCGTATTGGACTTAGAGGTCGGGTCACAGCTCCTTCGTTAAGTGGCATAAGTATGTATCCACTGTCCTCCATAGCACGCCGACCGCCTGCTGACCCTTGTGCAGCAACCTCTTTTGGTATATAGGATCAGGTAAGTAAACCTCGTGCATTGACACAATTATTCTTATCTTATAGCGCTCGTGACATCTGTGCTCTTTCCTATTACATGTACAGCTTTCCGACCAAAGATGCGTAGCAATCTCAAGCGCCCACTATTTTCCATGATGTGATTGTCTTGAATGAGCAGTCCACCGAGTTATCTTTCCCGCCGCTCAGTGTGGGTCACGCCTCAATGCATTCATGCAGGCTTTGGTACAATTTTAAGGCACGGAAACTCTTTCTGAATTCTGACAGGCGTCAGGTTATCATTTTCGTCGACATCTGATTCCGTTGTTCGTGGGCAGTGCTGGCAGTTTAGTTCAGATATTTCTTAAGTAATATCCTCTGTATTCTCGGACGGTTTTCAATGTTGGATTGCAGACAACTGTATACTGCTTACCTGGGATGTGTTCAAGCCTATCCTTGATATGCCCTATTGCTTTGATGGCATATACTCTGGGAGATAATGTTAGGCAAGGCATGACCTTTTTAAGACTAAGTGAGTTCAAGTGGATCTCCTTTTTTTGTGCATAGAATGAATTGGTGGTAATTTTTAGCTTTGATATTGGTCTGAAGACAACAAGTGACAACGGCGTACCTGAGCCGTGAATAATTTTATCCGTGTGACAACTTGTCATTTTAGTTCATGCAGCTCTCCAGAGAGCAACTACTTTGCTGGTATCGTTATGAATTCCATATCCTTTCTGAAATCAACAGGGCAGATGATTTCTACTTTTGGTACTTCCTCCTCCATTCTTCAGTCGCTTGTATGCGCCTGTGACGTCCCTAATTATATGATGCAGCTTGACTAAGGCGCGTCGTTTGATCCGTAAACCTCTCCATTTGGAGCCAAAATATCCATCATCAGGTCGACACCTTCGGGACAGTTGCCATCTCACCTCTTGGCGCTAAATGCACATATAACATCGTCTAATATAATTCTCCATCCATATGTTGTTGAGTATTTATCTAAGCTCGTCTCGAATATCCATGGCAATCTCCGAAATGGATCAGCGCAAACCAGTTTTTTTTGAATATTCAATATTCAGTATTTGCCTTCTTGCCGAATAAGGATGAATATACTATCCCATGCTTGGAACATCCGCCAGTGCCACTCTTATAAATCTCTTCGGTGCTACATCGCTTTTCATATGTCACCAACATTGACTTTGCGGGCGATGCGCGGAGATTGCAGTTCCCAGCGACTGCCGATTTATAGCGGCTATCAGCTGAGACCATGACTCGAGCAGATCCTTCTCCTTTCGCTGAACCCAAAAGTCACCCACTTTTGTATAGCGGCTATCAGCTGAGACCATGACTCGAGCAGATCCTTCTCCTTTCGCTGAACCCAAAAGTCACCCACTTTTGATCGGTAACGTTTGGACCTAATGATAGGCATCGGTTACGGGACCAACGCGCCTTTCACCTATACTGCGGCGTTGGGTTAGATTGTCATCCGCATATACACAATGTTGTATAAGCGCGCCGCAGAAGGTTACCCGATTGATGTGAAGCTTCAGGTGTAACGACTAGGACAGGCCCGCGTCTCCATCGGAGAGAGACGTAAGCTGTGTTATGTCCATGTTTTAAGTGGTTTACGACGACAACTTTGGTACATAATTTACAAAAAAGTATATTTTCTGTATTTATTGAATTTTTGTAGATGCCGGAGAGAACGGCACGTACATAATTAGGTGACAGCCGAAAAATAATCATTAATAAATCTATTTTCCTTCTTGGAAATTGACCGAGCACCCCCAAACTTGTTGCTATGATGAACCAAGTTCAGTTATGTTACAGCTTGAAAATCGAATACTTGTCTCATCTCCATGACAACAACCCTCTGCAACTGTTTCCATCTGCTGTACCACTAAAGTACTGGTTTTCTGGTGACTGTTTACCTCTGAGAGGACTACATCCATTCATTTCTTCACTGTGACATGAAGGCAAGAAACAGATCCACCCTCGTGCCGACATATTCGGGCTTCGAAGAATCCACCACGCGAACCCCATCCGGATGGAGCTGACCTTATTCTATTGTACACCATTGTTTGTCTGACGGCATTCTGTTTCGCGGATATTGTCTCCGTAAGTAAGCTGGTAAACTTTCTCATGGGGTTCTTGGCCCACCTGGATATGGCACAGCAGTTGATCCCGATCTTCCTGGACCTAGACGAAAACTGTGGGACATCCAAAACGCCACCTCCATCCCCGATTCCGATTAACAAATTAGGAACCAGATGCTGAAATCCATAAGTACGGTCACCGCATCACTTGGATCTCGACCCGCACTCTCTTGACTGCACCTATCCTCCCTCTCTATTGCTTTGAATGATGCTTTGCAGGGAACGTCGATCATGGACTGCCAAAGAAGATCAGCTTCTGCGCGAGGCTGTAGTTAAAGGTTCACGATGGTGTTCTTCGCCAACATTTTCTCCAGCTGACCCTTAGGCTGTAGAGGATCCCGACAACCCGAATCCTTCCAAGTGGCACGCTATCGCGAAACATGTCCCTAACCGGACTAACAAAGATTGTCGTAAGCGCTGGTTCGCCAAGATGGCCTCCGACGTTGTGAAGGGTGGTTGGGCGCCTGAGGAAGATGAAAAACTTGTCAAAGGTATCGATAAATATGGAACGAGGTGAGTTTCGTGAGCCTAAGGACTCTTTGCTTCATCTAACGACAGTATGCCTCAAGGTGGTCTCTCGTCGCTTCTGTAGTCCAGACAAGAAACAGTGACCGTGAGCTTCATGATTTTTGTCTCAAGAGCAATACCTCATTGTAAAATACAGAATGCGCCAAGCGCTGGACGGATACACTGAATCCAGCCATCGACAGAACAACCTGGACATCACAAGCTGTAAATGCCGCTTTACACCAACTCTCGTTCCCGAGCGCTAATATCCTCTCTAGGACGAAATGCTCCTCCGAGCAGTCAACGACCATGGTAAAGTTTGGACCAAGATTGTGAAGACATATTTTCCTGGACGAACGGGACTTTCGGCGAAGAATCGGTATGTCTATTCATGACTCATTTAAGAGGTGACAACTCATGTAGAGTAACAGGTATAATAGTATCACTCGGTTTAACGCCGACCGTGGGGTGCGGTCGCGTCGCAAGACCCCAGACCTTCTTCCCTATCTTAGCCACAGAAAGTCGGAAAGTGTCTCGTCCTCGTCATCAAGTGTTTCGCCTTCCACACCCTCCCTCACTATATCCGACACACCTCATTCACCATTCTCTTCGGCCATTGATTCTGTGCCCGAAGGTTATCTATATGACACGCTCTCAAGTTGGACACAAACTCCATCACCATTGGAATCGACGAGTGATGGATTGACATTCTTTCCGTCTGACAATGTATTCAATATCAAAGAAGAGGCCCTTCCCACTCCAATACTGTCTATCTCACCTCACCAACCATTTGATTCCTCTGTTAATTCTGCCATTACCAACTTTGCCGATGATTCACGCTTGATTTACGCTCCTCCTCTACCTCATTCTACGTCTCATACTTCACCACGCGATCCTTTTCGTCAAGAACACGGATCCGGCCTCTATCCGACGATGCCGAGCGAGGTGTATAACTCGTTTTCGCATTATACTGGAGGGTCCTACCCTAATAACGACTTCTCGAGCCAAATGACGCTGTTTGACTCCATCCATGCACAAGGGAACAACCCACAATTCCAATGGAATGGAACAAATTTCGGAGTTGGTCGTAACGATCGTTCAAAACTACTGAACTCGGTTAGTCTGGCTCATCTACATGGCTGTCAGCATTCATTGACACTCTTCTCCCATTTAGTTTGTTTTTTGATTTGCCGAAACAAGTTTTGCCCTTCATTGCACCTCCTTGTACCCTTTGCATAAGCCTCAGCAACTATTTCCATAAAGTCTACTATAATGGCCGGACCATTTCTTCTATCTAGAATTATTCTGTATCTTACATGTACTAGTAATCATCAGCATCTTTAGTAGCGCAATAACAATAGCATAGTTTCTAGTGACTTTCTGATCGATTCAGTGACTGGTGTCTAGGCTTCCTTTCGTGCCCACTTGAGTTTATTCACCTCGACTATCAATACTTTCTGATCGATTCAGTGACTGGTGTCTAGGCTTCCTTTCGTGCCCACTTGAGTTTATTCACCTCGACTATCAATTAGTTTTGGCACGTGTTTACAAATGGAAAATCAGGCGGGTGTGATTTAGAGCCGATGACAATGTGGTCGAGCAACCATGACAGACGCGCCGGCTAGATGGACAGGGAGCCTAGATAGCCGGGAGACCCATATGAACCATACTTAGCTGTCAGTGACGCCCTATTTCTTAGTGACCAACGACATGCTATCCACTGCCAAAGCCTTGGTCTAACTAGGGTGTGGTAATCTCACATCTATAAATGACCCTTGACGCGGACTGTCCGCAATATCAAAGAAGCACCCTACATTGAAATCATCAACCTTCTGTGCAATGATGCATAGCACAAGGGGTTCCATGAGCGCGCTCCTCTTGCTTGACGCCGTGGTGACTCCAGTCAATGAATGAAACCTACTTCCGAATTCTAGTGGAATCTTGCATGTGTGACTTGGCTAACAACTCCACCATACCACCGAGGAGGTTACCGACAACAACCGATATCACACAAATTCGAATCTGATGCCAATGTCAATATGTTGGCGTTCCAATTATATTTCGATGAGGCCTCGTACTACATACACGTGCCATCTTCTGTGCGAAAGATCTCTATCACATCAACACCATCCACAGCTACAACCCCACAATCTCGTTGAGCTCTCGAATATCTACCTCCGAAAAATCAGTGTTGAAGCCACTATGAAATTGTACTCACTGATGATTTTAATACAGTCTTTTTTCTAGTATCACATGGTTTACTCATGCGACACTTAAGCGAAGCACTGTCAAAGTGAGTCGCAAGACTGGATAAATTTTTAGTCCTTCAAGTGTCAGGACCTAGATACGGACAGATTACAGGGGGAAATTCCGAAAAGTCCACTATTTTCACATCAAGCGAGCTTGCAGATGGGATGCCGGGTTAGTGGGAAACCCCTTGCAAAGATAGAATCAGACATCCCTGTCCACCCTGCCTCGAGGAAGCGACCGGAATGGAATACCGGCGCTGAAACAGGTCCAGGAGAAATACCGATACCGCAGACCACCCTGCCTCGAGGAAGCGACCGGAATGGAATACCGGCGCTGAAACAGGTCCAGGAGAAATACCGATACCGCAGAAGACACCATGGAGAATGCCGCCATAAAATCCAGTGTTCCCCAAAGAACAGATGACGAGAGATCTGATAAATGAGGCAAGTCGTAGTTTCAAAAGAAAGATCTTTGCGTTTCGGCTCTGCCTGACGTAAAAAAAGGTGGTAAAATGGTTGATTCAGGCATTCCTCCCGAGCTTGTCCATGTGAAAATACAGAAATATCGAGTTACTTGACGGTTATAAGTGTCATGATTCGATACTATGACTCCCCCTTCTGAGTCGGATGTCACAAAGGCGTCACACCTTAATAAAATAGTGAAAAGCTTAGCTAATCAACGAGACGTGACTCGGACGTGAATGAACTTTAGACTCCGCCTTGCCGTTGATTCGGCAGGCGTGACAACTTTCCTTGACCATTCGCCACCAAGGGACTGAGCAACGGGACCTTGTCTCACCCCGGACTAAGTCGGAAACACATTAGGTATGACATATTTAACTCGTATGCCTTGTTTGGAGTGGATGGGTGACAAAACATTTTTTCCAGAGGACTCCAGGTAACAGCCGAGTATTCACACGTTGCCAGGAAGCGGAAACGTGAAATAGGTAAGTTATTGAAGAACACCGAGGAGAATTGTTGTTTGGTGTAGTTATTCATGTTCAGCTTGACAGAGTGGTGATTGGTGAGACAACTTCACACAATTTCTAAACAATTATTTCATACATGTCCTCGGGCCTCACGTATGCATCGATTCCATATGTTCTCCGGACGGTAGACCTCGGAATTTCAATTACTGTATCTCGACTGCTGCGCAACAGCGGGATTTGCCAAAGAATGATATGCATTATTTCCCAAGCCTGTCTGGTAAGTGCTAGATGATGTGCTCCAACCCAACGACACGATGCGTCTCTAGGAAAGACCGCGCATCTGTCGCAGAAGAAAGAAGTTTGCGGGAGCCTCAATCACCTGCCTGTTCTTGCCAACATTTGAACGGTCCGGTCTATTCTTGTACTTGTTCAAACTAGTCATGTTCCTCGTTCCTATCAAAAGGACCGCAATTTTTTTGAACGGTCCGGTCTATTCTTGTACTTGTTCAAACTAGTCATGTTCCTCGTTCCTATCAAAAGGACCGCAATTTTTTTTTTGGATAACGCCTCTATTGTTTGAAGGCCTTCAGGTTCGTCTCGGACCGAGAGGATATTATCTTTAACAGAGCCACGTCCTGGTGTTGATGAACCCTCCTAGCAATTTCTTGTCGGGTAATAGTCGGGGCTGCAGGGGCCACATGACGCCCGGTCTCATTTGCTTACCTTGTTCACATCGCTTAGGATAACCTGAACAGCAGCCTCCAAGAATGACTGAATTCAAACCTCTTCTACTGACTCTCCCATCGCTGACGCCTTCTTTGGCTGTAGAGGTATCGTGTAATCATTCTGTTTTAACCATGACGTAATCTCATGCAACGGAATCCGAAGATTTTGCCATTTGGGCTTACTCTTCATCGAATTATCGTGCAGGTCGATGGGCATGTGAGTTTGTACGATGGCAGTAATCCGCTTCAATGTTTTGATTACGTGCAGACGCACGATATCGTAGTTGGTCCTGAAGATCCAGAAGGCCATGCCACTCAAAGATATGTCAACACAATTATCGGCCGATTTACGAATCGAATTCCTGCCGGAACTCACATGATAGAGCGGAAAGGAATCAAAGGACAGATGACCGCGATAGCCAATGGTATGTCATTGTTGAGGTAGATTTTCTCGAAGATCAAACAACCTTCCAGAGGGCCCAAATGTATCTCTTCACGGTGGAATCACCGGATTTGATTTGATGCCCTGGACACAGCTCAACGCAGAAGATCCTCCTACCCTTTTTTCCACAGCAGAACTGAGCAACTTGCAGTCTCCTAACATGACCTATGCTATCTTCCGTTTAGTCTCGCCCGACGGGAATGAAGGATTTCCTGGAAAGCTTTTCATTGAGGCACTTGTAGCTTTGATTGGTCCGGGAGAACAGGGGCGCAAATATCGCGCTGCAGGAGAACCCCAATGGAAACTCCTGAGTACGATGTCGGTAGTATCATTCTTGTGTATCGCGCAAAACTCGATGAAAGGAGAGGCCGTCACACCGGTCAATCTCACCCAGGTGTGCAATCTCCGGTGATAATGCGAAACACAACACTTAGAATTATTGTTTTCAGCACTGGGGCTTTAACCTCGAAGCGAGCTTGCGAGATGGACGTTTACCGACAGTCAAGGAACACACGTTGACTTTCAGCACTGGGGCTTTAACCTCGAAGCGAGCTTGCGAGATGGACGTTTACCGACAGTCAAGGAACACACGTTGACTCTCAAAGTAATCCACTGTTTGATATTTCAAACCTGAAGTCAATTATTAATCGTCATTGTCAGTCTGATCGCGTTGCTAAATTGGGCTTGGGCGCGCTCCCCACCCACGAATACCTCCTTGCAGCAGAATACCCACAGCATGGACACTTTGCTAAAATGATTGGATATTTATCTCCAGACAGGGGTTATGGTCAGTCTCGTATACTTCTACAAACATAAATCAATATCATCATGATCGCTCCTCACTAGATGACTTCTACTTACTGCAGAATGAAGGAGCTAGTCATCTTCCGACCCGCATCCCCCTGAGTTTGTTTGATTCCCAGTTCGATTTGATCAAAGGACTTGTTCTCCCCTCCAATGACGTACAGGGTAACCCTGACCGCGGAAACCGCCCAGCAGCCGTTGCGGAGCTCTCCTCTGCCAAGAGCGGTATCAAGCTACTTTTTGATACCAATCGTATGTCTTGTGCTATTGCCAAGCATTCGTTCGACTTTGCTTTACTAACCGCTGATCAGAGCACGGTGTCATGTTTTACACGAACATCGGTGCTAAACCTGCCGTCGGTGCTCGTAAGAAGATCCACGGTGGGTCAGGCATCAAGGATTATGGCGATGGCTACGGACCTGGAAGTATGTCCGCCAGTCGATTATCATGAACCCTGTTCAACTCTAATGTCTCGTAGGTGCCGCATTTCTGGAATTTCACGAGGTATAGTGCTCACTTCCTCATTTGTATCGAAAAATTGAATTTTCTGGCTTGCATTGTAGCCCATTTCCGCATTCTTGGATCCAAAGAAAAAAGACAAAGAAGATGGTCTCCTCACCACTGATGAACTCTACAACAACTATGTTCGTCTTGATGTCAAGTTTAAAGAACTACCTCAATGAACATAGTCTGACTGGTAATTTCTTTCAAATGTATTACTTCTTCCACAAAAAACTTCAATGCTATTTTTAATCTCGCATCTCCAGATTTGGTATTAGCATCATTTGTCTATATTGAATGCTCCGATATGGACAAGGCAAATACTAGTCTTTGCAAGTTTGTAAGTAAATACATAGCCAATCTTGTTTTGTACTCGGATTTGCTTCAATACTCAAGTCTCCTTTTCTCTCGGTATGAAAACAGCATGAAGATAGCCACGCCGATACCATTTACATTAGTGATGTGGCGCCCGTATTGCTGCGATACTATCGCTGCTGATCTTTGGCTACCGCTTACCAAGGCTTCAAACCACGTCTCTGTACCTCCGACCGATCTGACAGCTCGCCTCTTTAATTTGCTGTAACGCTGCATTGATCCCATTGGAGTAACACTATATGCGGACGATACACATATGCAAAGTCATTAATGTCGTTGCATCGTGACCGCACTTGGATGTTTTATCTCGAAATGCCATACTTAATTTGGTGCAGGAATTTGTGAACCCCTGTCTCAATTGAATTAATAAGATCTTGCCGCCTGTAGTATTCTCGCACATGTCAATGACCTGCAAAGTGTATCAAAGGTCCATGCTCAGATTGAAATGACTTTTGAGCTTATTTTTCTCCCAAACTAGTGTGCGTATACGTGTTTTCTACTAGGATTTGATCAACCGGATAGCTTTAATAACCCATTACTTTATTTCCGTAGTTATAGTCTCCGGAAGTAGTGACCGACTTGCACGATGGTGATAGCTGACATTGTAGCTTGCTGGTCCATTTGCATATCCCGATAGTGTCTGGAACTACTTGTAGTTTGTAGCAGTCACCGACTGTCAGTGGTTATGGCACCTTTCCGGCATTGGCATGTCGGTGAAGCGATGATTGCGCATCAAATTCTAATTTTCAATCCAAACACTTTATCCATCTACTTCCATACCAACGTGCTTAGCGATGAGCGCATCTTTGCCACAGGGGTGCCCCTCTGATTAAAGGTCCATTGTTATGAAGTTATGAAACATTATGACATGTATTTCCAGAAGAGATACCAGTGGGACGCTATGAAACAGGGCCGCATGTGTTCATACTTCGCTGAGATCGCTCAAGCGAGAAACACGGAATTAAGCTTAACAGAAGGGCCAGACTTCTACTGATTCACTAAGAGCAGAAGGACCATCTTCGGTCTGGCCATTGCGTACCCAATTCTACAATATGGGAAACGACTTTTGCTCGAAGTCTTGGTTTGGCTAAGACGTCCAAACTCCTACGAAAACATATACCACTGTGCAAATTCAAATGAATCACAAGTTAACACCCTCGTCCAAAAGTCGTATGCAAGTGGCATGGATGACGCTCCAGGCTTGCTCGGCTTACCTCTTTCGGACTGTTGCGGGACGTTTGGCTTTAGACCTTAGTAAATAGCAATGACAAACAATTCGGCCACATTGGGAAAGTTGTGCATCAACGAGCAGCCGCTCGTCAACGTCAAGACTCCTCGAAGGCCCTGCTCAGTAACTGCCATGTAAGTGGCCGAATCTATGTTTTACTCATCTATAGTCCTTTGGACGTTGGTTTGGGAAAATTTGGATGGGAGGAAGGGGCTGGATGGACGATCGAAGTTTTGGATGACGAGGACCTGTTTACTGACTTGATTGTATTTTCCAGCCGGACACCAGTGCATATCTGTTGCAGTATGCATTCAATTTCATTTCTTGCTTGATATTTTATTCATTCATTCTTCTATTCCTTCAGCTTCCGACCCAAGAAACCGTACCGCCCAGCATGATCATTTCTAAACAGAACAGGCGCACCATCTACGAAAATCTATTCAAGGGTGCGCTCGGTTTTTCACAAAGAGAAATCCTATTGACAATATGACTGTGTCTTAGAGGGTGTCCTTGTTGCTAAAAAGGACTACAATGCTCCCAAGCATGAGGAGCTCGACGTTCCCAATCTCCATGTCATTAAGGCTCTGCAAAGCCTGACGTCAAAGGGTTATGTCAAGACTCAATTCTCTTGGCAGTGGTATTATTATGTCTTGACTCCCGAGGGTGTTGAGTACCTTCGTGAATGGTGTGTGAAATTTGTTTGGGCTTTTCGTTTGCCTTCTCACTCGCCTTCTTAATTTCGTAATAGGCTCCACCTTCCTAACGAGATTGTGCCTTCCACACACAAAAAGGCTGCTCGCCCTCCTCGTCCCGCTGCTGTTCGTTCTGGAGGAGAAGGCGCCTACCGCGCTCCCCGTGGAGATCGTGATGACTACCGCAAGAAGGAGGGCGGTGCTCCTGGCGAGTTCAGGCCGCAGTTCGCCGGTGTCGGTAGGGGTGCTCCTAGGGAGTAAGGGCGTTTTGGTGGATTCGTACGCGTATTATATCACTCATGATGGCCCAAAATGTTTTATGAGCATGCACCATCAATTCCTAACATGCTTCTTTTATGTTTAGTGCCTTGTAAATGCCCAGAGACCCAATGCTGCCCTGCCCTGGTTTGACGCCGACTTTATGTATATATATCCCTTCATTTGCCATCAGACGCGAATCGTTCGTCCGTATGGAGAGGACAGGATGTATCCTTCTGTGTTCTTCATTCGCTCTGTTACTGACTTGGGTATCTTTCGCGGCATGAAAATAACAAAAGTCTTCTTTGTTCCTTCGCTCTATCTACCTCAGGAATCTTTCTGGCTTTATGACCCAGTTGTTCAACTTCTTGGTCGATTTCTGTCAATTTTCTTTCTGGCATATCAAGCCTTTTTTTCTTTGTCTTTCATTGACGTTCTGCGTCTTTTGTTCATGTTCTTTTGTTCATCCTCTCAACAGATTTCTCGTGGCGGGTCTGATTATCAAAAACATCATAGAGTGTATTTCCAAGGACGTGATATCTCACGTTTTTTCAGATCGAGGAGACGTCTTCGATTTCTCTACAATAACTCAAGCTTTGGTCTTTGCCTTGACGTGGCCACAACCGATCTTATCTGTGTCTTTGATGCAAACAATGAGGGAGTGAGGGAGGTATGTGTGCCGATCGGACTTTGTCAAGGGATGAAAATTGTCAACTATAACGTTTTATGAAATGATTCAAGCCTTAGGCTTGGGCGCTATGTATGTCTAGGACGTCTGTGTCACTCCCTCTCCGAGCGAATCACCGTTCCTCTCACCCGCAACAGCATCCCACCATTTTTGGCGGCCAACGTCACAAACATCATACATGGAAATTACTTATTTTTTTGTTCCGGTTGACCAGGATTGTATCACACCTCATACTTAATGGGTAAATGTCGATGCATTGCCTCAAAGTACATTGCCTCAGAGTACAATGTAATGGAAGACTCCTACAGACTGACATAGCCACATTATCGCCGAAGTATGTACTATCCATATCGAAATTAAATCGTAATAGTGTCATCCTGGCGCCCAAATATCAAACAAAGGTTGAATACTCACGACTCGCAGTCAGCTAGAAGCCTAAAGGTTTATTCGAAGTTCTCAATGGTAGTGCGCCGGTCTTACTAGTACGTGCGTGCGTTACGGGTTCAACTGATTCTTTCTTGAGCTCGAGTTTGAGTTTGAGTGAATGCTACCTTGCAATCGCTGAGATTTACTCACGTCTCCATTTTTTCTTTCCAAAAAAATAATTTGTGTACTCTTTAGATTCAAACTAATTGTCTCTTTACAGTCCTATTCATAATTAGAATTAAACTTTTTATTTCCCTATTATATAAATCTGCCATTCGTCCGAACACGTATATGTCGTGAGGACTTCGAAGCTACAAATAGGTCGCAATGAAAAAAGAGGAAATTGAACCCCCTAATTCAAAAGGAGATACATCATTTTAGCTCAGTGAGCAACGAAATATTATCTCGTAACGTGTTGATGGCTGGAGGAATGGAACATCACGCGATACCATGTCTGAACAAGTCGTTACTATTACTTGCATAATTGATAGCTCTAGGCGGCATCCCTCCAAGTAAACGTCAATCACTCCTTTATAGACTAAAATTCTAATTGAATTAAATTCCATCCGCACCCCTGATTAAATATTGATCGGGAAAATGGCGTCCTTCAAAAATGTCGTGTGTAGTATATGTACGAATGACATATAGGATTATTCTATTTTGGACTCCATATCGGCGCACCGGGAACAAGCACGAAAATATAAAGTCGAGCGGCTGCAAAATGCCAGATATCTGCCGAATTTTATGAGCCATTGCGGTGCATCTGATTAACGCAACAGCTGCGGAAAGAATGTCAATCATTGACATAACGCTGAGCAAGACACAAGGCTCACAGAGATTACCTCAGAGAGTTCGTTATCGGTGATTAAATTCCACCCCAAAGGATATATTCGCACCATTGCTATGGAAGAGGGACTAGGATGGACACTTGCAGTCGAGTATGAAATAGATATGACTGCTATACATAGAAAATTATTTGGATGCACTACACCCGAGTCGGCATGATTATCGTGCGCAGTTCAAATAGTGTCTCGTAAGAGAGGTAGTCAAACAACTAGCCTAATCCGCCTAGCGGCTTATAGGCATCCCATGATTGCGGACTGCGGGAACAATTCCAAATGGTATACTATGACGCACAATAATATGGCTAGACCTTGAACAGCTATCAGTCCATAGCCACAATTGCATGATTGATGGCTTATCACCTCCGAAAAGCAACTTCTATTCTCAAACGAGAAAAGGCTCGGTCACAAGAGCCCGCCGTGTGGCATATCAGTATTGATTCTACCTCCATAGAAATAGCATTATAGTCAGTCAATCAAGATAGCACTTAGAACCTCGCCCGGCACTTCATGCAGGACGATTGAGGTTCATTGATCTGGCACACGAAAAAGTAATCTACCAGATCAGATTCGATCCCTGCAGGTCCAGGAGTGTGCAAATACTTTCGCATTAATCCTAGTGTACCATTGAGATCCACCAGAAACATGAAAAAATGATATACATTTGGAAAACGTGACGACTTCCTGTAAGACGACTCGTATCTCACAACGTCTTAGACATGCCGTGTCAACATGAAAACCATCAAGAAAGCTTGAAACACCCCTTAGCAAGTTAGTATATAATGCAAATCAGCATCGACATAAGCTCGCACGGAATTGGCCTGCGAAACAATGTCGTAAAATCTCATATCATGCGGACAGAACTATCACTGGTTTTACGACTGCAAGTTCTTATTCGAGGTGATAATAACAGAATAAGCCTGTCGAAAATATTTAACGGTTGCAGATTTTGATGTTTGGCTTGAGATCAGGACTGACTTTTAGAGTCTGAAAGAACGTCTCAATCACCTCTTCACTGTCCTCATACCTGAACTTGTTTCACGGCCATTCAAGTCTAAACCTGGGTTTTACTCCACGAATAGTCTATCAGCGACCAAGTCGCGCTTGTCCGCAGTGCGTCATCCGGAAGCTCAGCTCGAACGGTCTCAACTGTTCGAATCGGGAGTCTGGAGTTAAGACCGATCGACTGTCCTCTCAGTTCACAGTCTCGATGACGACTAAGATAGAGTCTTTTCAGGAAATAAAATATTGGCATGTCCATGTCTAGACAATCAAATTGTCATCGGTTGGTCTACAAGCGTCACTCTATAGCTATACGCAGTATTAGAGTAACATGCAGTACTAGAGCTTTGAGACAAGCGGCTTACCTCTTTGTTTGCCTTTCTTCGAGCTTGACATTCTTTCGTACGCATTGCAGTTCTCATCTTTCTCCAGTTCGCACACTGTCTCTGATTGACTTGATCGCACTTGAAATCCGGCCCCGTTAGCTTCGTCGTTGGTATGATCATGGTTATTATGTTCATGGGCGTGGTCATGTGTATGTATTCGACGTCTAATAATATTCAGTGAGGAGTCCGAGTCCGAGTCCGAATCTTCCTCGCTTGATGATTCGTCAAACTTGCGTGGTTTATGATATATGCAACAAACTTTGAAACAAGAACTCGAATGAGTTCAAATGAGAGAATTATATCCGAGAATCTTACTCTTGGACGACTTTCTCCCACATCCCTCATTGTCTACTACATCATCCTTCCACACAACCCGCTGTCTGTTTCGGGATCCCGCTCTCAAATGAAGCGTCCCTATCAAGTTGGGATAGCTTGAAGGGCTCTCCGTGTTTGGCACAGACTCTGTTATTGTCTGCGTTCGAGAGCTATCACCAGGTGCAGCCGTCGTTGGTGTACTTGTCATGTCGAATTGTAATTTAGGACTTGCAAAGGGTAGACCTGTCACACTTAATAACATGACCCATAGTCTAGAGTCACGTGATCGAACGCGTCCCGAAAGTTACTCAGATGTTCAATATTCAATGAGCAACTGAATTAAAGAATTGAATTGAATAGAATATTGTACGCGCGCCTTCCGGCCGCAGAGCCCGCTATTGTAATGAAACTAGGCTTATTAAAGAATTCATCGCCATACTGAAGAGCGTGTACACAATTTACATTGTTGCCTCGTCAATATGCAATACTGAACAAACCAATCGTTGCTGAGCGTCACGAGATACACAGGATTGTGCGATATAGAGAAGTGAAGGGAGCAAGTGAACGTAAAATGGGCGCGAAAAGTGGTTAAAAGCGAGGAAACATGTTACATTCCTCAGAACGGTAATGCCAAGACGATAGAGAAGACACAAAGGTACACTACTGGTGTTCAACACAGGGTTGAAAACGGCCGCGACCCTTGAAGATCCCAATACGGCGCTCATGGTGCGAGAGTGAGGTTGAGACAAAAAAAGAGATGGGATACAAGGCGGAGAAGCGCTTTGAATCACGGGTCAGGAAATCAGGGACCAAGAACCAAAGTAGCGGGAATGAGCTCGAGGCAATGATGACTTGCCGCTGTGTAATGCATACTGGACTTATAATGACGTATGGTCTGTATAATCTAGTTACCGGAGATTCGACACTGGGTACACAAACATTTTTGCTGCACACATATTAACTTTCCAAAGAATGATCAAAACCAGTTGTAGATGTTGTATAGCTAACAGTACAGGTATAATAATTTACATAGCAAGTACAGAGCAGCGCGAGCGATGGTTTGCGATGGTGCGAACACAGCAGAAGACGATGTTACAGAGCGAGTGTCACCGTTATAAGCGAAAGGTATTTTTAGAAGGTAGTGAAGTGTAATGCAGGAAATTATGCGACGTCAGAGGCGTGATGGAAATGGAATATTCTGGGTGGGGGCGCAAAGGAAGGATAGCCGGCGCTTAGTAACTCTTATCCGTAGTAGATGCTAAAAAACCATGCGTCGATGATTTGTTACAGGTAGCACTGGTGGACAGAACTCACCCTCGTGAAGTCGTAGATATAGGTTGGAAGTCTGTCCTCCCTGAATCAACAAAGTGATGGAGCACATCTTCCCAATCCTCTCGAGTGTCCCAGGATATTCTGCTTGGAGGGTCGACCTCCACGGGCATGACCTGAGAGATGGCTCCACACTGGATGATAATCACGAGGGTTCCAATACCCCCGTTGTGACGGCATCGCTCCTCCCGTCGTTGAATGTCAGAGATTACTAGAGGATCTCGCACGTATGTCCGAGGCACAACATGGGTCCTACTGATGGAGAATCTAGTTTGCGGGTGAGAACGGATCCTCAATCAGGTAGAGAATCTACAGAAGAACTCACCGGCGGTGCGACTCCGAATAACGGCTGTGATGGGCGAGTTCGATGAGCAACGCGTTTTGACGGATGTTCGCAGGGAGCCGTTTGAGTTTTAGTGCTTGGAAGCCGGCCCATCCGAGCAGTGCGCTGTGGGCGGAGGCAAATTTTCGGAGGCACTTTTGTAGTTCGGCGTCGCCATACCCAGCAGAAGCGGACTGTTTTATGTTGGAAATCTGGCCTGCGGTGTGCTGGCATATTGATTTATGCAAGGGCCAGTGCATCTTTTGGCAGTCTTGTGACTAGTAAATAAATTTAGAAATCATGACTGAACAATAGAAGTCAATGACATACACAATATTGAGTCGTCATCTAATAGAGCAGTTGAGGTTTGCGTCAGGACGGTGACAGCAGGCAAGAAACTCGGGACGTACGCAACCGCCACAGAGCCTGAACTTTACTGCAGGAGTTTCAACTGCACCACACTGGTCACAGATACGATAACCCCTTTGTTTTTGCATCGTCATGGGAGGGGTATAGTAGTTGGCAGCAGCTGGTTGCGTATAATAGGTTGCCATTGGTACACGAACAGTAATTGTACAGCTGTAGAGGCGTGATTCCTCGCTTCATTGTTAGAGATTATATAGGAATGGAGGCGGTACGCGTGGGTGAACGAATAAGTCAACGGATCTGGTTAAACAAAAACAGATCGGCAAGGTCCCGGAGCTTTTGTTCTTTACCCGTCTGTGTAGAGCTTTTTGTTATTAGATCGGGCATTCATAGTTCGTCGATGCTGCAAAGACAATACGACCATGGAAAAGGCAAAGGGCGAAGCAGTCTTGTCACGAGGGGATAACTAAGACAAAAGAGACAAAGTTTAAAGGGGTTACCTAAATCGGCTTCTCCACACACAATTATGGTTCGTAGCCAACGTCGTCTCACACAAAAGAGAACTTTAAACAAGATCGTACCTCACCCTTGTTAAGTATCTTCAAGGGTGACCCTCGACGAGAGTTTATCAATAATATCGACAAATCTGCATCTGGCAAAAAAGTGTACATGATTCCATACAGTTCGGATGCGATTTCGTAGAAAGTATCCTGAAACGTGTTCTTCGCTTGCTCCATGTTATCAGCAAACGTTGTTAACCCTTGAGTGCCCCAATTTTTCAACTTGACAAGTGCTGATCACCTATCTTTGATTGAAAATTTTCTCTTCACACCATCGAATCACAGCTTCAATGTGGGCCTGAAGAACGAGTCAATCCACACATTCAGCGTATTAGGCTTCTAGCACGCCTAAATGCATATCATAATAGCAGGTTCGCACAGCCCTCGGCTTCTATTCCATACTTTCCCCGTCCAGGTTACAGCTTGGAGATCCAACTTTGCATACCTACAAAGAATCATGTAGGCGCTGAATTTGTCGACTCCGTGCAGTACCTTGCGCATCTCCATCCTCTCGTCCCCATTCAGGACTAATTCTCCTCACTGTAGGCTGTGGGTACGAACAAAGATAGCTCTTGTGGATTAATTTCGATTCGTCTGACTCAGCTTATCTGACTCAGATCTAGGATCTTGAACATCATGGGTCCTGAGTCCATCGCAGTGCTCCTTCCTGTCAAAACCTGATGAACGTTGCTAATCTCATGCAGTTTGTCACTTATATCGATCTTCGTGCACTATATACCTACATGTTTCAGGTCAAAGAAACGCCGTTCAATTATTTGTGGGTACAGAAATGCCGCAAAGATTCCACATTTATTCCGTTTGGTGTGCCTTCCCTGTTCCAACATCCACCAGCGCACATTTTCGATCTCTAGAAAAGCAATATCACTTTGCCTGACGGTGGACTGATTTCGCTTTCACCTCACGGTCACAAAGAAGGACGTATAAATACATCCGAAGTCACAAAGGCACATAATCTAGGAATTGGCCACTCACGCTCACGTAGGCCAGTGACACATTACTTGAATGGCCCGGTCCGCATCAACTTGTACCTATCTTTAGACCCACACTAAGTTCCAACAAATGTTTTTTTTTCTTTGGAAAGAGAAGAAGGACCCGCATTGCCTCCAGTAGGTGATGATCTTCTCAAACGCAAGATATACTTCTATCATTGTACAACATTCTAGCTGCGTTAAGGCTTTCGTGTCGCATGCTGTGTCTACACTTCGATATCTATCAAACTCATGTTCTTTATCAACTTGATGGATGTTCTTTTATCTTTCACACCTTTCGTACTCCACGCGCTAGCCATCCACATATGGCCCACAAGTTCTAGATCAATCAATGCATCTCATCCTTATCAAATTTCAAGTCGCCGATTGAAACTCCCAATGGGCATTGTGAGGCGTCAAATGCCTAGTTTAGTGCACACCTGTGGTGTTGCATACATTCGGCTCGTTACAGATGTCCACGAATAGGGTCAGAATGGTCACACGCCTAAGGTTATTTGGTCACGTCATGACAGGTATTTCAAAAGCGAATCAATATATTAGTTAACGCTTCTTAGCTCTCTTTGGCTCGGAGTTCAGGTTGATGCCCACAGAAGACGTCAATCACGGTAGTTGTGTCAGCTCCGTTGAAAAAGGATTCACCTTTTGAACTAACTTGAATGAGTGATTAGCGGCAGAATGAGGTCTGCTAATTGTTGTTTCTGCTTATCCCCTTGTCTTACAGGAAATATTTCTTGGTCATGGATACTTAGCACACAAGGACATAGACCGTTCCAAAGGTTGAATCACCCAATGAATAGGGTACTGTAGAGCGGGCTCCACAACATGAAAAACCGGTCAGCACAGTACTTAATCTTTCAGGCAAGACTTTACTCGAAACAATTCCGATACTTCAGGTTTGCGGACACAATTAATTGACTAACAAATACATAATGGAAATACTTGGAACATTTGGAAGGAGGACGCGACCCAACGAAGGATTGAGGTATCCTACAAAGCTGAGTTCTTCTATGCAATTAACTTTCGCTGCTGCGATAGGTGATAGATTTCATTGGGTAAGTACTTCCTTGTTTGAGTTATGAAATGACTTGGGCTGGTTGGGTCTACCTATTTTGATGGTGTCACGCTTTAGTTTTCATCAGAGGCCGGTCCGAAAATCTGAATTGCTCGCCTTATCAGAGTAGAAGAACAACGGCAACTTATTCTTTGCACTAGGTATAATGACGGACAGTGCTCACTCAGATGGGGACATTCAGACTGGAGCTCAGGCCCGATGGAGCTGCACAAGCCTGCCAAGGCGCTTCTGTACAATTTCCGGACCCTTTAAATGGGTGCTGGATATTTCTGCATGACCACATCAGTTTCTTGCAATTGGGGATAAATTTCCTAGTCTGATCTCGATGCTGAAGAATCACCGACAAATGGAGATAATGGTGAACCTCTGGCATTCGCTCTAATACCACGAATTTCACTTGAACCTTGAAGCTCTGACAATTAGGTCCGTCCTTGCGCGTGTACAAACAAATTAAAATGCTTAAACCAGGCTGTAATCTCATCATTTCTGGACCAGACCTGGGCTTGGTTTTCAGTTCTCCGACGGGGATCTCCGTTGTGCTCTGCAAATATCTTCTGTCCGTCAAATTGGCCCACATCAAATGCATCATCTGTTCTTCATATTCAATTTTGCAGAGCGCACGTGAGATACTGCCATTTCAGAGATACCCAGGAAACTTTTACATATCCGACTCTAATTTTATCAATAACAACTCACGATCCTCTTCTGATAACGAAGGCAACTTCAATGTCCTGGAGGTTGAATCACATTATATTGATCACATCTTCGCACGGAAGTTTAGCCGCAATCAGCGTTGCCCGATTATCCTCTCACTGGGTTCGTACCATCAGAAGCATGCATCGCAACTCCTGATGAATCGCAAGTCAGAGAAAGATGCATACAAGGATGTGCGCTCTGAACGCCAGTCGTATACGACGTTTGACCTAACAGAGAAAAATTGAACACAGAGAAGAAGCTGTGTCCGTTAGGCCAAATTCAGAGCCCGGACCTTTTTACTAGTGGTGTCGTTGCCAGTGCTCCCGAGATAAACATTTAAAGATTCGACCATCATGTTGTCATGTGCTCCACTTCTACCGCATGCTCAATGTGAATGTGGAAATACACAGGTACAGATCCCATCTCAATTCTTAGTTCCTTTATTGCGAATTAATCACTGCTGACATACTAAACCATATAGGCCCACATATGCCTCATATCATTCCAACATTTGTTGCGAGAGATCTCTCAGTTTGTTCTCCAGGTGTATTTTTGTCCCCATCTGCACATGAGACTACAGCATCATTTGACCAGGATATAGATTGTCAAGCCATCTTCGTCACAGGTGATGAAATCAATCAATCCCAGTGCTCAAGATTCTCATTACTTGGACGTCGGTCCGGATCTGAACAAAGTGACACTAAAGAGTAATGAAAAAGCGCTATATGTGGTTTGTGTGTAGTACCAAATCCTGTATAAATCTAGAAGCATGTCAGTTCAGCATTTTGTAATGAATGTTTTTGAGACTACTCATACAGGAAATAATGGAGATTTGCTAGAGAATTGGCTTGACAGGTGAGAATAGAGTACATTCTGATTCTTACTCTATAAGTGACATTGAACTGACAAGAAGAAAACAACAAAGCAGACAGAAGAAAGCATGTGGAACAAGCAAGCATTGAGGTGGGCAGGAGAAAGGCAATGTGGGTAGCCCTTTTGAAATGCTTACAGTTGGTCAGTATTTGAAGGGGCAATCTCTGGAGGTCATTGTACAACCACACAACTGATTAAGGGATATCCAAAGACATATTAGGCAGGAACTGTAACTACCAAGGAGTACATGTTAGAAAAATCCAGGGTTAGAGGTTGGAGAGGAGGGGACCTTTATTTTTGAGGAATCTTACACAACTAGGTCAATATTATGTGGATCTTTCTTGATAAAGATACTTATACTTTCTGCCACCATTTGTAGATGCAAAATGGAATATTTTATTGTAAAACTTGGTTCAATTGAATGAAACTCATTTCAATAACTGATCAATTTCACTAAGTGCTGGGGCTTAGTTTACATGGATGCACACATAATTTTTATTGCTTTATTAAGAATGTAATTGAATCACACTTAAAATTGGTGTCAAATAGTATTAATACTAATGATGATGCCCAAAGTTTGGTCAGTAACAAATGTAGGAATAGTGTTACCAAGCCAAAAGCTTGCATTAGGTGTGCTTAAGGTGTTGAGGAGAGTCCCAGGCAGGTCCCAGAGAACGAGCTGATGACACCAACTGTAGTTGGATGTGCTGGATGTATACGCAGTACAACGCCGTCTCCAGCGCTTGGCATGCATAGTTATGAGGAGTCCCGACAGAGTTCCGGTGTGCTCGAGCAGAGGTGATAGAACGACATGCTAGATGATAGCGCCTCAAGTGCTACCTGGCAAACAGTAAGCGTCGTAGTTTACACAAAGATATAGAAGAAAAGAAGAGTAGTGCAGCATAGTGTGCCCATAGGTGGCACCGTAAACAACAAGGACGAGATAAACGAGGCTAGTGCCTGACTTAGTGACAAAGTCCGAGCAATGCTAGCGCAATTTGAACGCTAAGTGTAACTTGGGTGCTCAAGAGGTTACGATTTGTTTTTATGTACATCCAGAGTAGCTATCTTTTATACTATATGCTACTATATTTTAAAATAAGTCCATTTGCGGTGCTACCCATTAGTGCCCCTCCTTGTAGTTGTAGGTAACGGCGACCTGTCAACAGCGACCGGCACACATAGGGCAATAGCAACCAATGGCATTATAGCCCATTGGCCATGGTGACTCTAAACTGACTTAAACTTTGTATGAGTCTGCTCACTTTTTAGTGTAATTCCGATTGGCCGGGTATGGTCAGAAAATCCTCGACAGACGCCGTGAGTTCTGCTGCCAGCGCTAAACCTGATATCAATTCTTGATGGATAAAATGTTGGGCTAGAGTATATCCTGTTCCGTCGCTGCTAATTCTTTAGACTTCTGATTGAAGTGCCTTGTCCAATGGCAGCGCCTAATGCTAACCCCTTTATGGAGCTAATCAGGGTTTGGTCATAGTTGTGTCCCCATCGTCATGCTAGCGCCCTGAGTCCTTGGTCTCCTTCTAATCCTCCAAGGTCAATAAGTGGTATATGCTGAAGGCTTAGTAGTGGTGGTTTAGACTGATAACCAGCACCTATAATTGAGCGCTAAGGTCTGTGATTTCCTGTGTCCAAGAAGATTACTAGGGTCTCAAGTATGGCCTGTGTCTGTAGGCCTGTAATGTGTCCCTTGATGTGCTCAGTCCGAGTAGAAGCCTATCAGCACCTATGAAATAAGGTAAAAAGTTGGGAAGGGATCAGCAAGTGTCAAGCGCTAAGGTAAAAAGCGCCTGTGGAAACAGCGGTAAGTAGACATGGCAGTGGCAAGAACATGGGAAGCTTAGTGAAGTCTAAGCGACATTAATGCCTGCTGTAGATGCAAGGTATGAGTATGTTGTTAGCTAGCAATAGTCTGCAACTGCCGATTACTTTGACGTTGCTGACCATAAATGAGATTTAGACCGTAAGAAAGACTAGAGTGAGTGGGGCAGAAAACTCTGTTTTGATGATTATGCACAAGTTGGTAAGTACTTTTTATACTACAAGGAGTTCACCGTTGCCAAGTAACTAATAACACCAAAGTGCAGTGAACTTGGAAAATTTATGGGGTGGCTCCAACGGTTTCAGATCCCTACTGTCTATTCAAGATGCTTAGCAACACCAGGTGGCAGATCGTGACACTAGACCATCAATTCATCAATCTTTGGTCTGTCCAAAGTACTAAGCAACATCAGGCACCAGATCAAGGCACTAAGCAATGTCAGACGCCAAGATTAAACACTAAGCTGTCTATCAGTTTTGATAGATCATCAGTCTTCTCACTAAGCACTGTCATCAGTGACTGATGCCATTTGTCAGTTGTCATTCTGTTTGCTGTCAGCACTATCATTGATTGGATCTGCTTCTTGCTATGTGCAGCCATTAAATATTGCCAAAATTGGTTAATTAGCATGTGCTAAGGTATTCTGAGCCAGTGCTGTGTTGCCATAGCCTGCCATTAATGTGCTGATCTTATATAGGGTCCTATCATCTCTCTCCAACTGAAAAATTGACTGTTCTCAGTCATCAAATATAGTTACTGTTACTGCTTTTGTGACAAGTGGCCTGTGCATTCTTCAGATTTTGTTTATAGTCCTGGCGCATGAGTTTGGACTTCGTTCCTTCTCCTCATTTTCATCTGGCGCTCCATTAAATAATATGTCCTTTTGTATTTCAACTCTACCCCCAGTACCATTCTACAAGGCCCAAGATGCAGCCCATGCTTATATCACCAAGGCAAACAACTTTTTGAAACAGATCAATGGCATTGGCATGGAAGCACCTGTAAATTTGGTGGTTGCAGTCATGAAGTTGTATGAGCGGTGGCTGGAGGTGCGTGTTCTTGGCGTGGGCTGGGATTGTGAGATTGAGGTTCAGGAGTGGTGCTGGTCACAATACTTGAATTACCGTGGTGCTGAGTGGTTAGTGCCTTTTTCTTGTTTTGTGAGTGCTTCTAGCTCTTGCCGTGTTGCTAGCTGATCAGGTTGCCAGGTGCCTCCTCCTGTCCCAACCATCAAGGATGAGCTGGAGGATATTCTGTCCAGAGCCTTGCCAATGACAGTAAGCATGCCTGCGGCAGAGTGAGTATTCATAACCCATTCTTTTGACTTAGCTTTGGTCTAGTTTATTGCCCTATAGCAAACAGGAGGTGTTGGCGTCTTTGGCACGTATGCAAGTGGACGAGGAGATTGCAGCAAGGCAAGAGGAGGTTTCTTGTGACTTTCATGAGATTATCAGGGTGCTGGAGGAGCGGGAGAGGACAGCAGCATTGGCAGCGGAGATGGAAGAGCTTGCTGAGAGAAAGGTGCCTGCTACTAAGAGGCAGGAATTCATAGCAGAGGGATCTGGCAAGGTAGGTCATGCCAGCAGCACTTTGAGTTCAGTGTTGCCAGCTAGTAAGTTGGACTTGCCAAGAAAGCTGGTAGGTGCTTCCAAACGCAAGATATGTGCTAATTTTGCTTGCCATTGCTGATGGTTGCTAACAATACTTGCAGAGTCACAAGGTGGCTCCTCAATATGTGGTAAGCCATTTTCTTTTTCTGGACTTTTCAATTTACTGTGATTTTTTTAGGTGCCTACGCAGTCCTATTTTGACGATAAGGAGCTCAAGAATCTGCTCCTGCCACGTCATGAGAAAGCTGTTTTGGATGAGGGTCAGGAAGCCAGTGTTGTGATGGAGGAGATGAAGGAAAAAAAGACCATTTTCCTGGCGACCCGGCAAGCTTTTAAGGAGGTGTGAGGAGTGGTAAGTAACTTGTTGATTTTTTTCATTCTTGCTGTTGACTCCTGAGGGTAGTGCGACAAATGCTGGGTGGATAACAACCCAGAAAGTTGTTGGTTCCCAACTGATACCCAGCCTTGATACTGCTGTAGGGCTCTTAAATGTGTCTGTACCATTGATGGGGCCAAAAGTCAGGAATGTGATGGTGTGCCAAATGCCTTGGTCAAAAAAACCTTTACTTGCGCTGCATTGGTAAGGAGGGCCAGGGAGTTTGTGGAGGGGCAGAAGAAGAAGGTCACTGCCGGTGGTATGGCAGTTATTGGACGTGCCTCCTTAGCATTGCCAACATGCCAAGGAAATGGATTGAAAACTGTCAGCAATTGAGGCGCTGGCAAGTGCCAAGAGACTTCGGTCCCAGAAAAATGACAAGCCCCTTCTCCAAGCAAAGGGAAGGGCAAGGCCAAGCAACCTCATGTGGTATTGTTGCCTTCCTTCTTTCCAGTTCCTGAGGACACCGAGATGGCAGACCTGGAGAAAGCTTTAGCGGCGAGTCGCTTGCCACTCCCAGAGACCGAGGCAGGTCCAAGTGGCCTTTTGTTGCCAATCCAACTGGCAGCAAGGTCTCTTGGTGAGGAGCAGAAGTTGGGAGAGCAGGAACCCGTTGGTGACTCAGCACTCCAGAAGGAGTAGAAAGAGGCCTCCAAGAATATTGAGATGAAGGATGAGTCCAGATGGTAGGAGGAGAGCAAGGAGGAGGTAGCGGCAATGCGAGGGAATGAGGATACGGAGAGTGAAGAAGATGAGACCCTGGTGATCCAATGGGAAGGTGATGAGGATGAGGCACTGGCAAGGGAGGTGGTAGCAGGAGAAGAGGAGGGAGTGGCAGGAGTTGCCAGGGAGGAGCCTGAGTGGCAATGGCTTCCTCCCTATGGTAACACTGCCCCTTGTAAGGTGTCTGACCCAGAGGATGTGGCTGGGTTAGAACCTAGGTGACCTGTTATTGCTAGGATCAACCCTGCCTAGACTCCTCAGCCATAGCCTATTGTCACTCGCAATGCCTTCAATTGGCTGGGACAAGACCTCGTATACCTAGTAGTGGTGCTTAATCCACGGAAGATGCTGGAGAGGTTTTTAAGAAGGGTGGCAACAATGGAGGAGATGATGGGACAGAAGCGGGAACATATTCAGAGTTAGCTGATGGCGCTTAGACTGCATTACTCCAACCTGAGTCGCAGCCTTCATGTTTTTTTGCAACTATCAAGATGATTGCCAAGCTGCCATGGATTAGCAAACTGCCAACAACATCTTGCTGGGCAACCTTCTTCCCCTTCATGAGTCCTCTCTGCTGGTCTCTGATGATTTTTTGCCAATGGATAATAATAGCAAGTAAATGGACCTTAGTGTAGATAGGCTATTTATGTATAGCTTTTTGTTAGTGTCTGGATATATTTTTGATTCTGGGTCTATGAAAGTAAGTCTTTTAAGTAAACTGATAAGTAAACACAGTTAGGGGAATCTTAGCAAAATTTTGCAAAGAGAAACACTCAGTAAGTCATCATAGCAAAAAACTCTTGGCAAGAGTTGTGCAATGTACTAAGCATTGGCAACATGCTAGCGCTGTGGCTTAACTACGTAAGGAAATGTCTGTTGGATATATAATAGTAAGTATCAGCAAGAAAGATAAATAAGATAAGTAATAGAAAAAGCAAGCTTATCAAGATAATTTTTTCTAATCATTTTCTTCTTCTTCAATTAGAGTTGGCAAATTGTCATCATCCAATAAGTCAGTTTCTTCAAGTTCTCTAAGTTTAGCTGTGTCAATATCTAGCATTTCAAGCAGCAAGTCAATTTGTTTTCTGGCGAGATATAGCAACAGGTGAAAGGCAGCAATGGGTTGATGTAATACCAAATCATCTAATTTACAAAGCATGTAAGCACCTCCTCAGTTATGAGAAATAACTACCAAAGATTCCAAATAGCACGGGCATATTTTTTTGTTGTAGGAAGTTTTGATTTTGGAGTTGCGCATAAGCACTAGGACTTCCCTCAGAAAGTTGTAATCTTTGATAGTGGCGCTATGTTCAGTTTCAAACCACAGGGCTGCTTGGCGATGAGTGCTAAAGACTATCTTGTGGAGGTGCTCTAAATCTTCTTTTCTTTGTTGGAGGTCAATGGCTCATCTGGCAATTAGATTGGTAGTTGCTAAAATGCTGTTAAGTGCTGGCTGAAGGTAGGTTGCTTCTATAATATTAGCAGGAAGTAAAGAATGGGTGCCAGTAGCTGCGTAATAGAGAGAACAACCCATGCACTTACAAATGGTAACTCTTTCTAACTAAAATACTAAATATGTTGCTTTGCTCCAACAGGATTCATTGCCATCAACTGCCTTGAAGAGTGCTTGCTGAACATCAAAATGTGGTCTCTCTACCAGGCCATTGGTGTGCTTGTTGTAGCCAGATACTCAAATATAATGGATGTTGTACTTCTTGGCAAGATATGTTAGTGCTTTGATAATTGGTACACCGTTGTCCATGACAATCTCTCTTAGCGCTTCTCAACAGCAAATGACATTCTCAAATAGCCACTTGGCAACCGCCTCTGTGTTTGCTCTTTGAAGCATTCAAAATTTGGGCCAGTGGATTAGTGAGCAGCAACCTTGAATAATGTACTTGTAGTGACCAGATTTGGGCATGTGCATGGTATTGACATAAATTTTGCTGAAGAGAAGAGCTGGCATTGCAATGATTGGCAGGATAAGTACTTAGCATGTTTGTTGAATTTGACAAAGATGGCAAGTCCTGATGTACCAAGCGATGTTGGCACTAGCATGTGGCCACCAAAATCATTCTAAGAAAGAGGCTCAGATAGCATACAGACCCCTATGTCCTAGCTCATTGTGCATGGCGCACAGGACACATAAGCAACTTTCTGGCTTGATAACCAGTTTGTGAGCACCATCTTAATTTTGTTGCCAAAGGTAGTTATTAGTAAAGGAGAAGTGTGTAGCGTATCAGATAAATGTAGCATATTGTTTGTTGGTAAGGCCTGCCGGTTGCTTGAGGTCTTGTATCCACTGTTCAACTGTTAATAGATGACTATCTTCTATCTTGGCCTTAGCGGATCGTGGTATGGCATTGTATGTCAAGTTTCTGCTGTTTTTTCTTAGCAGGTGAGGTTCTTGTACAATCTTTACTGAAGGCAAGTCTTGACCAAGGATGCTTGCCATGTAGAATGTGAGGAGTGTGCTAAAGATCTCAGGTTGGTAAGGGACCAGGGGATGTAAAAGGATGCTAGTAGATTGTTGCCAACGTAGCAAGGAAATTGGTTGCAGTATAAGGTGCATGAAATCATGTAATTGGTCGATTTAGTCCTTGAAATTGCTATTAGCCTGTGGATCCACTGCCAGGTTGCCAGGCTGCCGTGGTCGCCTAGAGAGTCCATCTGGTTCATGAAAAGAGCTCTTAACGTGTACCAATTCAAAGTGAAACATGAGGATAATGACTACCTAGCAGATGGCTGGATGTCAGGATTCTGCAGCATGCCTTTGATGTACCTAGCATTGACTTCTACAATAAGGTTCCGCACACCAATCAAATACATCTTTAGCAACCAGAAAGCTTTGAAGAGTCCATAAAGCTCTAGTTTAGGCTGACTGTAGCAAGATTCCTGGTTATTTAGCGTGATAGACCCAAAGTGGTTGTAGCATCACTGTTTCCAATTATTGCTAAGGCACTGACACAAAAAGTAGCCAATGGCAATGTACAAAGTATCCACCGACAAGATAACAGGGTCAGCAGAGGTATAGTCAATAGGAACCAGGAGCTTGGCATCTTGTAGGGCTTTTACTGAGTCTTGTTGTGCAGTGACTTGGTCTGGCCCAAATTCAAAGGGCTTGTTGGCATAGGTGAGTTGGTTAAGGGCATAGGCATGATGGGCAAAGTTTTTGATGAATATCCTGAGAACACCAACAGTACCAAAGAAGGTACAAACTTCAGATAAGTCTCAGCAAGAACCTTATTGCTCCAAAAGTACTAGGCAAGACTTGTTGAGAATGTGTCCATTGGGAGTGCAGATGTAACCAAGTATTTTGAATCTTGGCATGCAGAGTAGGAGCTTATGGCTGCTAAAGGTTCTACCACTATACTTCATATGTTGGAGGACTTGGTAAGCAGCTAGAAGAATCCCCACAGTGCTAAGCAAATATTGGAGTTGTCAGGATGGGTAGCTAGTAAGCCATCTATAAGTTGCCAGTCTTTGAGGCCTTTGACGCCAATGTCATCAATGAAGCTAAGGACATTGTATGATATCTCAGTGATAGGCTTCTACTCAGACTGAGTGCATTAAGGGACATTATAGGCCAACTGACACTTGACATACTGAAGACTCTAGCAACCAGTTTGGGATATAGAGCAGCCCTAGCTCTGGCACTCTACTACAGGATCTATTCATTTACCCTAATTGCCAGCTACCAAGCCTTCAGCACACTCCATTCACCTATTCCAAGGATGAAGGAGGCTCAGAATGTATAGCGCTAATACAACGGCAGGAGAGGACTCTAACCAAACCCCGATCACTTCCAGAAGGAGTCAGCAGCAGGCGCTGCCATTTGACAAGGCACTTCAATCAGAAGTCTAAAAGGATCAATGATGGCGGCACAGGATATACTTAAACCCAACATCTGGACCTGTCAGGAACTGATACAAAGAGTAGTGCTGACATTAGCGCTCATAGCGTCTGTCGAGGATTTTCTGACTATACCCCAGTGATAGGACCCCATACAGGATCAGCGCATCAAGGGCAGGCTACGGCAACATGGCACAGGCTCAGGATATTTTAGCGCACGCTAACTAATCAATTTTGGCAATATTTGATGGCCATGCACAGCAAGATAACTAATCAATTTTGGCAATATTTGATGGCCATGCACAGCAAGAAGCAGAGAAGCCTGATGATCTATCAAAAACTGACGGACAGCTTGGCATTTGACTTTGGCGTCTGACACCACTTAGCGCCTCGATCTGGCACCTGACATTGCTAAGCCTTTTGGACAGACAGAAGGGTGATGGATTGATGGTTTAGCATCGCGATCTGCCGCCTGGTGTCGCTAAGGGTCTTGAATGGATGGTAGGGATCTGAAACCGTTGGAGCTACTCCTATGAAATTTTCTAGTTTACCGCACTTTGGCAATGGTTAGTCACTGGCAACGGTGAACTCCTTGTAGTATAAAAAGTACTTACATTTTCTAGTTTACCGCACTTTGGCAATGGTTAGTCACTGGCAACGGTGAACTCCTTGTAGTATAAAAAGTACTTACCGACTTGTACATATCCATCGAATCAGAGAACAGAGTTTCCTGCTCCCCTTACTTCAGTCTCCCTTACGCTCAAGACCTCATTTACGGTCGGCAACATCGAACTTATCGACAGTTGCAGACTATCGACAGTTGCAGACTATTGCCAGCCTTTGACCTATTCGTGTCTTACAGCTACAGCAGGCATTAACAACGCTTAGACTTCGCTAAGCTTACTGTGTTCTTGCCGCTGACATTGCTGTGTGCACTTACCGCTTCTTTCATAGGTGCTTTACCTTAGCGCTTTATACTTGCCAACCCCCTTACCAACTTTACCTCATTTTCACAGGCGCATTCTCTGGGACCTGCCTGGAACTCCCTTATCACTTTAGCGCACCCAACGCAAGCTTTTGATACCGGTAACACTATTAATATATTTGTTACTGACCAAACTTTGGGCATCATCACCGAAACAGCCTGGCCAATTGGAGTTATAGTAAAAGTGAGCAGACTCATATAATTCTAAGTCAATATAGAGTTGCTATTGGTCGCTGTGAGTCATAATGCCGTTGGTCGCTGTCATCCATGTGCAAAAGGTTGCCATTGACAGGTCACCATTAGAGGAAACCATGAGGAGAGGCGCTAGGAGGTAGCACTGCAGATGGACTTTTATCTTGGCAAACACGGTAGTGCATAATATATAAGATAGCTACTTCACATATATATATAACAATAAATTGTAACCTCTTGAGCATACAGTTACACTTAGCATTCAAATTGCGCTAGCCTTTTCTGACTTTGTCATTAAGTCAGGTGCTAGCCTTGTCTATCTTGTCTTTGTCGTTTATGGTGCCACCTACAGGCACAATACGCTGTGCTACTCATCTTTTCTTTTATATCTTTGTTTAAGCTACAACGCTTACTGTCTGCCAGGTAGCACCCAAGGTGCTATAATCTAGCACATCATCCTATTACCTCTGCTCGAGCACACCGGGACCCTGTTGGGACTCCTCACAACTATGTATGCCAAGCGCTGAAGACGGCATTGTACTGCGTATATGTCCAGTGCATCCAACTACAGTTGGCATCATCATTGGGTTAGAGAATGAATGTAATGTTGTCATGGAATATAGGGACTGAGTTTGTCCAGCCTATTGGTAAAGTAACTAGGTGCAATGTGCCAAATGGAGTTTGGAAAGTAGTGAGGTCATGAAAAGAAGGGTGTATCAGGCACTCATTGTAGCTAATGTAGAGATCAAGAGTGGCACCACAAATGTGCCTGGCAAAGGACTTGGCAATGTGGTCAGAAAAAGATGGTATGCCAGAGTGTCGTATGGTAACCCTATTTAGCAGTTCGAGGCTGTGAACTATGCATAGGTTATCATTTTTTTTGAGGACACAAAACCATCAGGAGCAGTAAGAACTGTTGGAGAGCTTGTAAATGCTAGCTTTAATCTTGGTCCTAATAATTTGGCAGACCTTGGCTTTGATCCCAGGCAGTAACAGTCTATTGTGTTCTGTTCATGGCATGTGAGAAATGGTCAGGATTACAACAGGCAGGAAGAAATCTGTATGGAGACTGCAAGCAAAGGCTTTGTTTTGCTTAGCAACAAGATTAGTAAGAACGTCCAACTCATCTTTGTTCAAGAACTCTGTATCATGCTCCTTGGTGAATTGTTGCTGGCGCTTGGCAGTAAAACGTCTGGTGGGCTAAAAGAGTGGTGGATTCGGTAATAAGGTTGGCATGTTGGCAAGTGGGTCGCCAATGATCTGGCACTTGATTCAAAAGGTCTCGGAAGAGTACATGGCAACAGGTTTTGTTTTGAGAGCAACTGGCTTATATTTTTTTTTAACTTGGACCCCTTTTCTTTTGGTAGTGTTAGCTTGGTTATATATAGAGGTGAAAAGGAGAAATGTAGGCTGAGGAGTGGCAAGTCTGAGAATGGCAGGAAATGAGGCTCCAGGAAGGGTAGTTAGATAAGTATTGGTAGATGCAATATTCTGAAATTATTTGGAAGCGGTAAGGTATAAGTATGCAAGAGAGGAGTCAGTAATGTTTTGGTTTTTCTGGTAAGACTCAGCATTGGTAGTGAATAAGGTAAATAAAACTTCTTCATCAAGAAAAGCAGTAGACACAACATTTACAAGACCAGAATGATGGTCATATTCAAGTGTTAGTGCCACATCTTCATGATCATTGCCAATCACCTCCTCAATGGTTTGTGAAAACACCTGTGGGATTGTTCATTGGCATGTTAATTGGTAAACTCTGGGGGCTTAGCATGGGCACCTTTTTGTTGTCTTCTAGGGAATGTTGGCACCATTCATTGAATTCTGGAATTTGGGTTGCTAATTGTTAGGGTCATCTCGTTGTCAGTAACGGTCTTAATGACTAATTGTGCCAAGACATCAAAGGGTCTGCCAAGAAGTAAATCATATGCCAGAGATTGTAAGATGTGTATCTGGAGGTAGAAAGTGATGTCACTAAGAGTACAAGGAACATTCTTGGTGAGGCCTAAGGATCTGTCTACTATACCGTTAGCACTCTGCATGTTTAGTATAATAGTAGGATCATATATGAGATCCAGATTGTTAGCGACTTCAGCTGCCATGGAAATGATTTGAGAACCACTATCCACAATAGCCTCTACCTTGTGCTTGTTGTCTACAGTTAGTGTGACTGAGCAAATAGCATGTGATTCTTGAGCAACAGTAAGGATTGCCAGGTCTTCTCCAAGTTCTACTGACCTAAGATAGGTCTCTACTGGGTCTACAGAGGTGGTGTTAGCAATGGTATTGGCAGGAGATTCATCAATATCAGGAGAGTCAATAATAACAGAAAAACTGGGAAGCACATCATCGAGTTTATTGACCTTGGCAACCACTGTTGCCAAGGATTGTTGGGGAGTGACTGCCATCTTGACTTGGTTGTGGACGTCTGGGGCAATACTACAAAGCTCTTCCACTAATAAAGTAACCGCAGTTTTTATGATACGACTGAAAACGTAGTTAGATTTTTCTATGTTGAATATTGGTGCAGTAGGTCAGTAGCCGCCTTCAGGATGCTTCTTGAGAGCAGCAAAATTTTGTTGTGTGGGTGCATGATAACAGTTGGAGATCTCTGAGTAGGGGTGGAGCAGCAGCAACGGTGGTTCAGGAGCAGCAGAGGACGAGGATGGTTCTGAAGTTGTAGCTGGAGATGCGGCAGAGGCAGGAGTTGGTAACTTGCTAGTGAGAGGCATTGGCTTATATCCTTTGAGAGGTTGTTTAGGCTGCTTAACTTCAACCCCATCAAAAACCTAATCCTTAAACAAATCCAATTCCTTTTGTAGCTTAGCAATACGTTCTTCCCATAAAAAAGTAGGGCAGTCATCAACACTGTCAAACTGTAAAACTTTGTGAATCATTTGCTGTTGAGTTGCCTGCTCAGGGTTGGAGTTGGCATTGCTAAAAAACATGCCTGTAATTATTTGCCCTGGATTGCGCCTATGCCATTCATCAACTCGTTCCTGGAAAAACTTCTTGTCTGGGTAGTTGAGAATGGTGGTGCCAGTGGTTAGAACTATCTTGCTGTCAATAGCCCTTTGAATTCTTTCTTGCCAAATATAGTTTTCTAAAGTAGCACAGTATCCTCTAGTCATTGTATAGCCAATTTTTCCATAAAAGTGGCAAGGTCCAGGCATAAGATTGATAGTGATCATAGTTTTGATACGGGTCATGGCAGAAGCGACAGCAGTGGTAACAGCAGCATTGAAATCCTCTTTTTTAATGAAGTCGGCAACAGGAGGTGGGATGGAAATAATACCATTAGTTCATTCAGGGGATAGGCTTGTCTCAGCGCATTGCATACCAACGCCAGTGTCTGTTTCCTTGAGAACCTATTTGCCTGTGTCAAAGACATTGACAATGTTATATGGCTCTTCTGGGTAGTGAGTCAGCTAGACAATTTCTAAACAACAAGCGATACAAGTCCAAAGTGAAGTTGAAATGCCCTGTTGAAATAAGCAACATTTCTTGTTAATATAAAGCTTGCCGTTTTGCAGAAGCTATCTAGCAATCTTTTGAAACTCACAGTAATACATAAAAACGTGCCAAGAGAATATGTGCCATTGTTGAATGATTCCTGTACTAGTTTCTGCAACCTGTTTACTGTGTATTGGGTAGCCTCCTCAGCGCCAGGGTACAACTGGATTACAGCCACCTTCTAGCCTTTATACAAGGCGCCTTGGGCTGGAGCCGATGGTGCACCAGGAACAAACACAGCAAACTTGGCAAGGCCTGTCTATATTTCTGCTGTGTTGTATGATATGTATCTTGCCATGTATTCCTTCATCTGCATGTGGTCAGTAACTCCACAATCCCTAAATAGATACTCTAATTCTTTAAAATACTAGGAGAGCTCCTGTGGCTTGGACTCATCCCATTTTGGTGCCAAGAAGTGATTGCGTGGCAGCATGCATTGGACTGGTTGTTCTATAGCAACTTTGGTGCCAAGTTTGGTTAGTGGAGGTGGGGAAGGTGTTCTAAGTATTGGCAACAGTTGGCAGGAATCAAAGAGCTGAGAAAAAGGAGTTAATGGCGTTGGTGGAGTAAACAATTGGATGGCAGCAAGCGGGAATGCTAAAAGATTGTCAGCGCTAAGATTGTATTCAAAGAAGCATGGGGAAATATTAGAAATGTCATCTATAGTTGTCACGACCCCCTGAAACCCCATCTGGGACCCTCTCTCAGACTCCACAAGCATGCCCTGCCATCATGACTACCGACACTGCCATCACGTGCATCAAAGGCTGCCATTACCCAGCACCCCAGCAACCTGCATCACAGACCCCGGGATCAACTGCCATCAAACCACAATCAACGATTGGATTGCGCTACCCACTTCCGGGCCATCATGCATCACGTATCACGACTTCTTTCATGCTCACACACACGATCCCGGTATACAGTCCCCCTCCCGCTACTCAATGCCTCCCGGAACTTATCCCAGACACCCCAGAACCCTGAAGACCTAGATCCAGCCCCGTAGTATTTATAGCGTAGTTCCCTATTGTATTTGCTAGTCTTGATATTAACTTGAATTGTTGCATGCCCTTTGCTTGACTGGTACATACTGACTGGCATGCTTTGACTGGCACACTTAAATAACCGCGTGCTCTGAGTTTGGTACACACTTTGTGACTTCCAAATTATTAACCTGGTCTCATCTTAGAACCCCTGGTTCTTGACTCGACCTCCACCTAACTCTCAGCCTCTAAACCCAAAACCCCCAGATAAAGTTCTCTGACCCGGAAGAACCTCTTGTCTGTGTCTTGAACCCCAGAGTCCTAGCCCCAGAGTTCCAGACACCCGAGTATCTGCAGATCAAGTCTGCCTTGTAAGGGCATTGCTTTCCCAGAAAGCCCCCAACTCAGCAGAACCTGACAATAGTAAGCTTATCTTTGGCGTTCTGTAGTTCCTGCTCTAGAGTGTGGCGTAGTAAGGCACCTGGAAGTTGAGGAGTAGATGGAGACAGGCAGAAAGGAAGAATGCCTTCTGCCAACTGCTTTAGCAGATGGCACTTACACTGGAGACAGATTTCTGGTGAAATTCTGCTCTAAAAATCCCTTGTGGTGGGCTCCAATTTGATAACGCCCAGAGTTTGGTTAGTAACAAATGTAGGAATAGTGTTACCAAGCCAAAAGCTTGCGTTGGGCATGCTTAAGGTGTTGAGGGGAGTCCTGAGCAGGTTCCAGAGAACGTGCCTATAAAATAAGGTAAAAAGTTGGAAAGAGGTTGGCAAGTGTCAAGTGCTAAGTAAGGTAAAAAGCGCCTGTGGAAATAGTGGTAAGTGGACATGGCAATATAAGTGGCAAGAACACAAAAAGCTTAGCAAAGTCTAAGCAACGTTAATGTCTGCCATAGATGCAAGGCATGAGTATGTCGTTAGCTAGTGATAGTTTGCAACTGCTTGCTGACCATAAATAAGATTTAGACCGTAAGGAAGACTAGAATGAGTGGGGCAGGAAATTCTGTTTTGATGATTATGCACAAGTTGGTAAGTACTTTTTATACTACAAGGAGTTCACCATTGCCAAGTAACTAATAACACCAAAGTGCAGTGAACTTGGAAAATTTATGGGGTGGCTCCAACGGTTTCAGATCCCTACTGTCTATTCAAGACGCTTAGCAACACCAGGCAGCAGATTGCAATGCTGGACCATCAATTCATCAATCTTTGGTCTGTCCAAAGTACTAAGCAACATCAGGCACCAGATCAAGGTGCTAAGCAATATCAGACACTAAGGTCAAACACCAAGCTGTCTATCAGTTTTGATAGATCATCAGTCTTCTCACTAAGCACTGTTGTCAGTGACTGATGCCATCTGTCAGTTGTCATTCTGTCTGCCATTGATGCTATCATTGATCAGATCTGCTTCTTGCCATGCGCGGCTGTCAAATATTGCCAAAATTGGTTAATTAGCACATGCTAAGGTATTCTGAGCTGATGCCGTGTTGCCATAGCCTGCCATTGATGCGCTAATTCTGTTATAGGGTCCTATCACTAATAACCCAAAGACAATAAATATTACTGCTTGTAAGCTTAAGACATCCACTTTCTGGGGACTCTGAGCTATGGCTTGTCTAACTCCTTCAAATTTCTACTCTTTTTATATTTTTCCTTCCCTTCATGCATAAATCACTACTCTGATGCATGATCCTACCTTCATGCATTGTGTCGCTGAGTCTGGGCACTAGTTACTAACTACCTGATGCTTGGCAAGTGCAGTTTTTCCTATTCTTTGGCTATGCCCTATTTTGTTGCCTTTGTAAATTTCTTCCTCTTCTTCAATTTTCCTCTTCTTTGTTCTAGAGTTTATTCCATTGTTTTTGCTGTTTTTCTGAACATTTGTGGTGTAACAAGGTATGAATGTCAAGTTTTAGCACAAAGTTTAGCAGCAAAATGGAAAAGTGACAATATTTGATACAGTGATAGCAGATTTGATGATCTTGGTAATAATGCCAAAAAGTTGCTAAGTGTTCTCAGATGCAATAGCTACCTAGCACAAAATGCTTAATGCTTTTATAATGCTGCAAGGGAGTTTAGGCAGAATTTTAGTTACTTGCAGCATTGCATAATAGATTGTGATTTATAGCACTAAACTTGGTGATTCTGACAATATCTGTCAAATTGTCTATCCCTAGATGTAAAGTACTCACTTGCTATAAAAGTATACTGACAATATCATAATAAATACTCACCTGGCAGAAGGAGATCCAAAGAAAACAAGTCTGGAGATTTTCTATGCCAGGATTGATGCTTCTGGGGCCTCTGAAGCATGGAAACCAACTGTACAAGACAACAGAACCTTAAAAACTCAAAAATTGCCTAAACAAACAAGTGCACAAACAAGACAGAAAAATTCTGAACTTTGGAGGTCAGAAAGGCAAACTCTAGCTTATGTAAGTAGTCTGTATATAGTATGGGAGGGCCCACACTTGTCTGAATGATAGCTAAAGAACTAAAGCACTTCAAGGGCTGAGAATAGCACTAATAAATAGTGGGGGTTCTGGATGGGGTCCCAGGTAGGGGTAGGGGGGGTCATGACAGAAACAAGCTTTAAGCCATCATCAACAAGATCTACACTAGCTTTAAATTTTTCTACTTTGAGGACTCCCTGAACCTGGCCTGATTTTTTCACATTCAAAAAGACATTCCTGAACAGTGATAGGACCCCACACAGGCTAGGCACATCAACGGCAGGCTCAGCATCAGCTCCAGACACCTTGCTGTGCATGTTCCAAACTTGGCGCACACAATTTATTCATTTAAGGCCTTATCCAATGGCCATGCATGGCAAGCAATGGATCCAATCAGTGATAGTGCTGGTAGCAGCTGGAATGACAGTTGGCATCACACTGCCGGCAAGCACTGACAGGTAGCATCAATCAATTAGCATGTGGCATAGTTAGCTGGTGACAGCGCTTATGAAATAGGAATAATGCCATTTACTTATGATAGATGGTCTGACATTTACCCTGGCACCACTTCCTCAGTCAGATAGACAGCTTCCTTGCTTTATTTCTTAACATTTAGTTTAGTGCATGACGTTTAATTACATTACTTATAGTTCACCATCTCTTGGCAACCCTTAGCTACCTGGCAATAGGAACTTGTTTCTCACTATAAATACTTACCATTGTCACTAGTTACTACAGAACAGAGTACCCCAGTTTACACCCCTCAGTTCACCTCACGGTTCAGATTTCTTTTGAGCTGACTAAGTCCATAGTTGCCAACTGTCTGAACACTCTTAGCCTGCTTGCTGCAGTTATGCTTATGAAACCTATGCACCTTGCACTTCTGGCAGGCATCATGCAGCTTAGTCATCACTAAGCCTCTAGTTTTCTTACCGCATCTTCTTGCTGCACTTACTCATATTCACTTCCCTCCTTCTTTAGGTGCACCTTGTCTTTAGCACACCTTTTTTATTGCACACTCTTGCTGACTACCATTACTGACCTTCACCAAATCTTGCCTTCTAACTCATTTTCTGACTTGTTCTCTGGGAATTGCCCAGGACTCCCTCAACCTTAGCATGCCCAACACATTTTTACACAGATCAGTAGATGTAAACCATATCTGCTACTGATCTACTTTTGGGCAACATCAACAGACACACAAAAAACCTCCCACTTCTGAACTAGTGACTGTCAGGTTCCGCTGAGTCGGGGGCCTTCTGGGAAAGCGATCGCCCTTACAATGCGGACTTGACCTATGGATACTCGGGTGTCTGGAACTCCGGGGCTAGGACTCCAGGGTTCAAGACGTGGACAGGGGAATCCCGGGGAAGGGGATTTGGTCTGAGGGTTTTGGGTGGTAAGTAGCTGGGGAGTTTGGGTGGGGGTCGAGTCGTGAACCGGAGGTTCTAAGACAAGACCAAGTTAGCAAATTAAAGTCGCGAAGTGCATACCAATCTTAGAGCACGCGAGTATTCAAGCGTGCCAGTCAAAAGCGTGCCAGTCAATGCATATCAGTCAAGCAGAGGGCACGCAACAATCCAAGTAAAGCAATGTAACAGTGTATGTAATATCAAGACTGGCGAATACAACAGGGAACTATGCTATAAGTACTACGGGGCCGGGTCTCGGAGTTCTGGGATGTCTGGGATGGGTTCTGGGGGTTATTGAGTAGCGGCAGGGGCTGCATACCGGGATCGCGTGTGTGGGGCGCGCGATCAATTGGCGCGGATGGAGCCGTGATGCGTGATGCGTGATGGCCGGAACGAGTCACGTGATCCGATCGTTGATCGGGGCTGGTGACGGCTGATGGCGGTCCTTGATGTGCGTGATGGCGGTGTCAGCAGTCGTGATGGCGGGGCGTGTCCTGTGGGGTCGGAGGGAGGGTCCCAGAGGGTGTTCCGGGGGTGTTCCGGGGTGGGCCTGGAGGGGAGGGGTCGTGACATCACCCCCCCCTCAGCGCCGAGACCCTCCGAGGCATGCGTAGCCGGTGGTCTGGACCGGGGTTCAACCGTGGGATCCGGCACCTGACTTGCCACGTATTGAAAAAAAAAAAAAATTTACTGTCAAGTTCAAACATGTCGCGTACGCCAACCCATTCCCCGACGCCCCCGCAAACCAACAAGGTTGCGCCCCTCATGGCCTGGGAAGCCCAGAACGCGCGGTACCAAGCTTGCCTCGACCGGGAGTGCGTGGCAAAGCTTGTCCAGCAACGTGAGTGCTTTTCGCGTCGTCCGTCTGTCTCAACTGACCTTCCTATTCCAGAACAATTCAATATTCCGATCCTGGAGGCGGGTCCCAGTCGGCAACCGGAGTCTGCCCCCGATGCGGGTCCTAGCGTCCCCTCGGAGTCCCATCAGGGTCGTCCCACGCCTACGTTTGTGCGAATGACCGTCCGCCCTCCCCGCCCTAAGTTGCCCGCCCCTCGATTCTGCCGCTCTGGGATGGCGGTAGGGGCGGTTATGGTGGTCCCGGACGACCGGCGCGTCGCGTGGGCGGACGCGTTGCAGGAGGTGTTTGAGGAGGCGCTGGAGAGGCCCTGGGGGTTGCCCACGCACAACTGGTGCGTGAGCAATGGGCCAGTGAGTGGATTCTTACCTCAGTTTTCCTGGCTAACTCCGGCATCACAGTGTCTGCATTGTGCCCGCCGGGTGGTACCGTGCGAGTTCGAGGTCCTGGTTCCTTCGTCCCGCCGAGACACGTCGGTATGTGAGGCGTGCTGCCTCAACCACGAGCGGTGCTCCATTTCGGCGTTGTGGAGGGTGTGCTGCGTCGTGCGGGAGCAGGGGTGGCCGCTGGAGGGGGTCACCTGGAGGATGGGGGTTGAGGAGCGGGACTGGGTGGTGGAGCCGGAGGGGGAGGTGCCCGCGGCGCCCGTGCAGCTGTCCAGCAGGGGGTCGTCCGGGTGGGGGGCTGGGGCCGGCCCGTGGTCCTCATTACTCGTCGGGTGACCCGGGCCGGGACTGGGAGTCACGAGGGTCGAGGGGGGCGCCTAGACAAAGGAAAGAGGCGGGCGTCGCCCAGCCCCTTACCGGGTCCGTCCAAGAGGGTGCGCCTGCCCGTGGAGACCCCGTCCCCAGCTCCCCAGTCCCCGCCCCCGGCTTCCCCAGTGCGCCTCTCCTCAGCGGTATTTTTCCCATTGTCGGGGCGACTGCTGGGTGTCGGAGAGGGGGCTCTGCAGGAGCGCCTCGAGCAGGCTGACTGGGAGCGGGAGGAGCGAGAGGAGGCGGCGAGGAAGGAGGCGGCGATCTGGAGGGGGCTGGAGGAGGACCGTGAGACCGCCCTCTGGAAGCTGGAGGAGGCGAGGGTAGCCTGGGGAGGAGCCGAGGCCCAGCTGGACGCTATGAGGGCCAGGCTGGAGCAGGGGGTGGGGATCCCGGCGCAGGGTCTCTCGAGTCCCGAGTTGGTTGAGGCCCTGCGCCGGGACGTGGTCATCGGGCGCATGGCCTCCCTGAGTGAGTGCCTCTCTTTCGTGGCTGGGTCGTACTAATGTTTCCAGGCTGGGCTCGGGAGCACCGCCTGCTCCTGGACGGGGCCGCCGTGGCGTTTGCGTCTCTCCAAGAGGGGCTGCGGTTGGAGGGAGGGAACCCCGGGGTGGAGCGGGGCCTGGATTTGCTGGGGAGGTTGGTGGGTGCTCACCGCCGGAGGAACGTCCCGGCCCCGGAGTTGTGGTTCGAGCGTGTTCTGGACGAGGGCGAGCAGCTCCCATCCTGGGATCAGCTAGCCGAGGAGGTATGGCGGGAACACGGTCCGGAGGAGGTGGGGGAGGATTTCTGGGGTTGGCCAAGGGGAAGGTCTGGCAAGGGGAGTTCCGGCTAGGGGCGGCGTCTTTTTCGCATTTTTCTTGTCACTTCTTGTTCGTCTCGTCACCCTGGTTGCTACTGTAGAATATGTAAAATAGAAAAATGTATATACTTGGTTTCCCGGGGTAAAGGGTGATGTAAGGGGCAAAAGAAGACTGAAAAACAGAAGGCACCTTGCCCAGGTTCCGGAACACCACTATGAAATGATACTAAAAGAGAGTAAGATCTAGAGAGGGAAAGTAGAAAGTATACATGGGAGTTGAATCCCTACTGAGCCCAGAGGCGGGGGTTACGCCCACTACTGCCGTCTGTGAGTCCTGCGCTGTCAGGTTCCGCTGAGTCGGGGGCTTTCCGGGAAAGCAACGCCCTTACGATGCGGACTTGACCTACGAATACTCGGGTGTCTGGAACTCCGGGGCTAGGACTCCGGGGTTCAAGACGAGGACAGGGGTAATCCCGGGAAAGGGGACTAGAGTCCGGGGGTTTTGGGTTGGAGGTAACTGAGAGCTAGAGGGGGTCGAGTCGTGAACCGGAGGTTCTAAGACGAGACCAAGTTAGTAAATCAAGAGTCGCGAAGTGCGTACCAAAACTTAGAGCACGCGAATACTTAGGCGTGCCAGTCGAAGCGTACCAATCAAGGCGTACCAGTCAAGCAAAGGGCACGCAATAACCAAAGTAATATCAAGACTAGCGAATACAGCGGAGAACTACACTATAAGTACTATGGATCGTGTCTTGGAATTCCGGGGTATCTGGGATGAGTTCCGGGGGTCATTAAGTAGCGGTCAGGGACTGTATACCGGGATCGCGCGTGTGGGAACACGCGATCAATTGGTGCGGAGGGAGTTGTGATGCGTGGGGCGTGATGCGTGATGGCCGGATGCGAGCCGCGTGATCCGATCGTTGATGGCGGTTGATCCCAGGGTCCGTGATGCAGGGGTCCTGGGGGGGCTGGCTGATGGCGATTGTTGATGGCTGATGGCGGTCATTGATGCGTGTGATGGCGGCGTCGGCAGCTGTGAGGGTGGGGTGTGCTGTGGGATTGACGGAAGAGGTTCCCGGGCGGGGCTCCGGGGGTGTCCCGGGGAGGTTCCAGGGAGGAGGGGTCGTGACATGCGCCCGGGAGGGTCGTTTCCCGAGTGCCGTTGTTGGAAGTCCCGGAGTTTGTCGAGGGCGCCTTCGAGGTTTCTGCGCGGTTCCCAAGTGTCGTCTTCCAGGCCGTATCCCTTCCACCGTACGAGGAAGTGGGGTCGCCCACGAATGTTCCAGGAGTCGAGGATGTCTTCAACCTCGTAGTGGTACTCGTCCTCGACCTCGACCGGGGGAGGGGGCTCAGGGCGTCGTTTGGGAAAGGAATCCGGGGGGTGTCGTTCCAGGAGGCGGACGTGGAATACCGGGTGCAGACCTTTTAGTCCCGGGGGGAGCTCGATCTTGTAGGGGGGTGTCGTTCCAGGAGGCGGACGTGGAATACCGGGTGCAGACCTTTTAGTCCCGGGGGGAGCTCGATCTTGTAGGCGTGGGATGAGACCTTCTTCAAAATTTTGAACAGGCCGAGGCGCTTGTGATCGAGTTTTGGGGAGGGCCAGCAGGTGCGGAGGTGGCGTCGATCTAACCATACCTTTGTCCCGGGGGTCCAGTCGGGGGTGTCTTCCCGTTTCCGGTCGGGGTGCGGAGGTGGCGTCGATCTAACCATACCTTTGTCCCGGGGGTCCAGTCGGGGGTGTCTTCCCGTTTCCGGTCGGCGTGTTTCACGTAGGCCCGGTTCGCGGTGTCGATCTCTTCCCAGAGAAACTCGTGAAGGGATTGGAGATCCCGGGCGACCTCGTGGGCAGCATGCGACGGGATGTCCCGGAGCGAGAGTGTCAGTCGAGGGTGGTATCCCTTGTTGGCAAAGAAGGGGGATACCCCGGTGGCAGAGTGCGGCGTGTTGTTGTAGGTGAATTCGGCCAGGGGGAGCTCGGTGCGCCAGTCGTCCTGCAAGTAGTTGACGTACAGTCGGAGGTACTGCTCAAGAGACTGGTTGACCCTTTCAGTTTGGCCGTCGGTTTCGGGGTGGTAGGCGGTAGAGAGGTTAGTCTTTACTTCAAGTGCCTTACACAGGGAAGTCCAAAACTTGGACACAAAGAGAGGGCCACGGTCGGAGACGATGTCGTCCGGGAGTCCATGTTTGGCGAAGACGTGCTCGAGGAACAGCCGGGCGAAGTCCGGGGCGGTATCCGTGGTGTGGCAGGGTAGGAAGATGCCCTGTTTGGTTAGCCTACACACAACGACGAGAATGGCATCGAACCCTTCAGATTCCGGGAGTTCGACGATGTGGTCCAGGGATATGGAGGACCAGGGGCATCGTCCGACTGGCAGGGGTTTCAGGAGTTCGTATGGTCGGTGTCGGGGGACCTTGGCCCGGAGGCAGGGTTCACATGATCGAATGTAGCGGGTCACGTCCTTCTTCAACCCTGGCCAAAAGTAAGTCCGGGAGATCAGCTGGAGAGTCTTACGTATCCCAGAGTGTCCCCAGAGCTTGTGATCGTGGTGTTGATGGAGGACATCGTAGCGGAGTCGGGCGTGATCCAGGACGTAGATGTGGCCGTCCCGGAGGAGGAGTTTTTCGTCGGGGGACAATGAGAAGGCGGGGTTCCGGTCGGTTCCGTCGGAAGAGTTTCAGGGGTCGTGATCGGTGAAGTACTTGTCTTGGGGAGCGCGGCGGATCTGGTTCAGGGTTCCTTCGTCGTTTAAGATCAGTACGGCATTCAGATGTTTGGGAGGGATCACCACGCGATGATTGAACGCATTGCGTTCCGCCTCGAACGACCTCTTGGGATAGACGTCCGGATGACGGGTGAGGGCATCGGGTTTAGCTCCAAGTCGTCTCGGGCGGTACTAGATCGTGAAGTCGTACTCCGAGAGGATCTCGGACCACCGGGCCTGCCGTCGACTAAGTTGCTTGGTCGTGGTGAAGTACTGCAGGTTGTTGTGATCCGAGTAGACCTGAATCTGGTGCCGGGCTCCCTCGAGGTAGGCTCGCCATTGCTTGAAGGCTTCGACAATAGCAAGGAGCTCCTTGTCGTAGATGTCGTAGTTGAGCTTGGCGTCAATCATGGACCGGGTGTAGAAGGCGACTGGCCGGGGCTCCCCACCATCAGGCTCCATCTGTGAGAGAATCCCGGCGATGGCATAGTCGGAGGCGTCGCATTCTAGGATAATCGGGAGGGTTGGGTCGTAGTGCCGGAGTACGGGGGCAGCTGTGAAAGCCTCCTTGAGCAGGTTAAAGATGCTCTGGCACTTACTGTCCCAGTTCCAGGCGACGTCCTTGCGCGTGAGCTGGTTGAGGGGTTTTGTGATACCGGAGTAGTTATCTATGAACCTTCAGTAGAAGTTAGCGAAACCCAAGAAAGATTGTACTTCCTTGACGTTCCGGGGCTGCGGCCAGTTGACGATGGCCTCGACCTTGTGGGGGTCCATGCGAACGCCGTTCGGGGATACGATGACGCCAAGATACTCAACCTCTTCCGTATGGAATGAACACTTCTCGGGCTTGGCGTGGAGGTTGTGCTCCTGGAGGCGTTCGAGGACTTGCCGGACATGCTTCTGGTGGTCCTCCGGTGAGTCAGAATAAATGAGGATGTCGTCCAGGTAGACGATCACGAAGACGTTGCTCATGTCGTGGAAAATGTCATTCATGAAGTATTGGAACGTGGCGGGGGAGTTAGTCATTCCGAAAGGCATCACAAGGTACTCAAACAGACCATGTCATTCATGAAGTATTGGAACGTGGCGGGGGAGTTAGTCATTCCGAAAGGCATCACAAGGTACTCAAACAGACCATACCGTGTGTGGAACACGGTTTTCCACTTGTGTCCCAGGGCAATGCGGACATTGTTGTAACCGGAGCGGAGGTCGATTTTCGTGTAAACCTTGGCACTGCGGAGTCAATCGACCAGATCGCCGATGAGCGGGAGCGGGTAGCGGTTTTTCTTGGTGATCTTATTGAGTCCCCGGTAGTCAACGCAGAGCCAGAGCGAGCCGTCCTTCTTCTTGGCGAATAGAACTGGGGCTCCGGCAGCAGAGGCGGAGAGTCAGATGAATCCCTTACCGAGCATTTCGTCGAGGTAGTCCTTGAGGGCCCGGAGTTCGACCTCCGACATATTGTATACTTTGCCGAAAGGGGGGGTGGCTCCTTCCTCGAGGTCGATGGTGTGATCATAGGGGCGGTGAGGGGGGATCTCCTTGGCGTCTCCTTCGGAGAATACGTCAGCGAACTCGTGATACTCCAGGGGAACTACTTCTCGGAGGATTTGCTCCTCGGTTTTCTTTTCTGGGAGAATAGCGTCCCCTCGTAGATGTTCTTCCAGGAGAGAAGGCGAGGTGTGCAGCTGAAACGTGGGAGTTCCATTCCTCATGAGGCGGGCGAAGGGGGCGGCCCCAATGATCCTAATGTCAAGCGCGCTTGGGTCGATTGGGGTTGCGGAAGCATCGGCCGGAGCAGGTGTGACGCGTGTCTGAGACCGGCAGGGGTAGTTTGGCCCTTTGTACTTGTTCCGAGAAATGTTTGGGGGTCGATCAGGGGCCCTGCGGTCTCGGACGGGCATGGGTGGTGCATGCATGGGGGGCGTGTCAGTTGTCCCGGGGATGTCGGGCGTCGGGTCGTTCTCTAGGGCCCGGAGGTGCACGGCGGTCGAGGGATGGTCTTTGGGTCCCGGGAAGGTCATGGTGAGCGTCCTCCAATCGATGTCAGGGTTCGTGTCGCGCAGCCAGGGTAGTCCCAGCACCATCGGGGTCGATTCGTGAAGTCGCGTGACCAGGAAGTCGGAAGTGAACTCGTAGTTGTTGTCCAGGGTCACGCGTCCCAAGTGAGACCTTTGGATGGGGCCGGAGGAGGAGGGGGTGCCGTCGAGGCGTTGCAGGCGGAGGGGCTGGTCGAGGGAGTCGTGGGGGAGGTCGAGAGCGTCGCTGATGAAAACTCCGGTGGCTCCGCTGTCGATGAGGGCCGAGACTGGTCCTGGGGCGCCGTCCAGCCTGGCATTGATGACGAAGGATCGGAATGAACGGAACTGGAGTCTGGGGGGTGAAGGAGGCCCGTCCTTCGGGGTAGGATCCAGAGAGTGGGGGATGTCGAAGGGGAGTTGCTGATCGTCGGGCGTCGGGTCCCGGGTCAGTCGAAGGGTGAGATGTCGCCAATCGATGCGGGAATTGGTGTCTCGGAGCCATGGGAGCCTTAGGACCAGGGGTGTGGAAGGGTGGAGTTTGGTTATCAACATCCGGAGGGTGTGAGTCTGTCCGTTGGCGAAGGTAACGGGCATACACACAAAATGAGTGATGTCCCCCGCCGTAGAGGCGTCGCCGTCGAAGAGGCAGAGCCGTACCGGGACCGGGAGTCGCTGGGCGGGTTCCGGGGCGAAGGTAGACCATGCTTCATCGATGAAGTTGTCGGTGGCGCCACTGTCAACGAGGGTGTTGAGGGGGGTTCCGGAGGGGGTGAGGCGGGTTTTGAGGAGGAGGGAGTGCGAGGAGTGGGAGGGTAGGTAGGCCGTGAGAGGGGGGTTCCGGAGGGGGTGAGGCGGGTTTTGAGGAGGAGGGAGTGCGAGGAGTGGGAGGGTAGGTAGGCCGTGAGGGTGTCCTGTATGAGTGTCGTAGAGTGAAGGTGTGAGACCAGGGCGGAGAAGACATCGGGGTCGATTCCGCAATTTAGGGCGTCTTCCGGGTCTAAATCGCCGGGTCGTTTTCCGAATACTCGTAGGTGGCGTCGGGGTCGATTCCGCAATTTAGGGCGTCTTCCGGGTCTAAATCGCCGGGTCGTTTTCCGAATACTCGTAGGTGGCGTCCTCCCCTTCGAAGGTCCAGGTGGCACGTCCCATGACCTGTCGTTTGGGGCACTCGGAGATGAAATGGTCTTTCTCACCACAGAGTATGCAGACACCCTCCCTTCTCCGTCGTTCCTGCACATCCGTCAGGACTTCGATCCAGGGTCGTCCCTTCTTTTGAAGCTGGTTGGCCCGGAGGGCCTCCTCGTCCCGTTCGTCGTTGCAGTCGAAGTCTTCGGGATCTCCTGGGGGTTCCTCGGAACTTGGCACGTCGCCCGGGTCGTGGGCGGCCACGGCGGCGTTAAGCTGGGCCTGGGGGCGAACGCCACTGCCGGGGTTAGCATTGGGCGGGCCGCGACTCACCGGGGGTCGACCACCAGGGAACGCGGGGGGACCGGGGTTTCGACTTTGGGGGTTGGGGGTTTCGCCGGAGGGCCAAGGGGGTCCTCCTCTAGGGTTCCAGGGGGGTCGGGAATTTGGATACTCGCTGCGGTCTTCCCAGTAGCGTTGGTCGATCTGCATGACGAGGGCCTTGTACCTGTCGTAGGAGGGTTGTTTTGGGGCGAGTCGGAGGACGTCCTTGATGCGTTGTGGCAGGGCGCAGCGGAGGGTGTACCGGAGGGCGCTGTAGTTCCAACCTGTTTCGTAAGCTTCCTTCTCAAAACGTATGGTAAAGGTGGTGAAACGTTCTTCCGAGTGCATCCGGAGGTTGAAGAGGTTGTCCTCGGCCTCGGCCACGGTGTCGTAGATTCCGAACTTCCTGGAGAACTCGTCAACGAAAGCCTGCCAGCGAGCGAGTGCCGGGTTGTTGAGGTCGAACTGGATGAGGGCCGTGTAGTGGTTGAAGACGATCCCCTGGAGGTACGATGCGGCAAAGGCCACCCGGGAGCTGTCAACCTGAAACGTGAGCGGCTTTGCCTGAAATCGATCCCCTGGAGGTACGATGCGGCAAAGGCCACCCGGGAGCTGTCAACCTGAAACGTGAGCGGCTTTGCCTGAAATGTATTGAGACACTGAGTGAGGAAGGTACGCCATTTTCGGAGGTCCCGGCCCGTGAAAGCATTGGGCTTTTGAATGTCCAGTTGTTCTTCGCGGGCGAGGGCGTCACGAGCATCGTCCGGTCCGGCAGCGTTGCGGGGAGGGGAGCCAGCATTGTAATAGTAGTAGTAGTGATTACCTCCCCCTCCTTGAAAAGGAAAAGCACCAAGGGCGGGACCCCACCCGTCTGGAGGGCCTCCGTTCCTGCCGGGAGGAGGCCTGGGTCTCCACACAGGGGGTGGCGGAGGTGGGGGCCCTGGAGGTCGTCCTTGAGGTTCGGCTGGGGGTGGCGGAGGTGGTCGGGGAGGGTTCGGCGGTGTCGGGTCGGGCGGAAGGGGGCCGGGTGCTGGGTTGGGTGCCGGGTTGCGTGGGAGGCGTTCAACCCAGGAGGGTCGTGCTTGCATCGGGGGTCGCGGGGGGTTTCGTAGGTCGAAGTGGGGTGGCAGATCGCGGCGGAAGTTGCGTTCCGGAGGAACCGGGGCTGACGTAGGGGGCGGTACCGGGACGGGTGTGGGCGCGGGACGGGATTCGTTGTTGCCACGCGTGAGCTCGTCGATGTAGCACAGTGTGTCGTCTGTGCTAGGGGTGTCCGTGCGGGGTCTACCGGGGTTTGCTGGGGCTGGAGTCGGGCGTTGTCTGTTCGCGGGAGGGGTTCCAGGGGTCTTTGGGGCTGTCCCCAGGTCTCGAAGGTACTAGGAATGGAGTTAGCCCTGCGGCGAGTTGACAAGCCTACCATGCAGGCAGCGGGTTGATCGAAGAGGCCCCCAGTCGGGTTGAGGGACCACAATATGGCTGAGGCGTTTTGTCGCTCTTCCCGTTGTCGTTGTTCCGGAGTGGGGTCCGCGGGGGCTGTCGGGGCTGCCGGGGCCGGCTCCGGGGATTCCCGTCGAATGTGGATCGAGCGACCTGGGTTTGCGGGGTCGTTGAGGGGTCGAGGGGAGGGGGATGCGTGGACTTCGTCGAGCAGCTGTTGCAATTCTTCTCGGAGGATCGTATTGCGCCTATACTTTACCATAGTTTGCTCCGGGAGTTCCCCTCGCGTGAGGCGGTCCCCAAATTCGACCAAGCAATGAGCCCATTCCTCCAGAGTGCCTTCGAAGTCGTTGTGCCCGAATTCCGTGAGCAGCGCCCTTGTCCATTGAGCGAAGTCCTCCGGTGTAATCCTGAGGGAGCGGAGTACTTCGTCCCGTTGCCGTTCATACTCCTCGAGGCGTCGTCGTCCCATTGGCGAGGGAGGGGTTCGAGCGGGTGGAGCGGCGGCCGGGTAGTAGTGACGAGGGGAGTAGTCGGGGTAGGGAAGTCCTCAGGATTCTCGGGGTTGGGGGACGGGGCGCTGGTAGCCATAGTAGGGGGTGGGTGCAAAGGAGCCCTCGCTGGGGGGGATCGGGCGAGGTCCACTGGGTACTGGTGGGGTCTCCGGCAGGCCACAGGGGATGCTCCGGTACGAGGGGACCTCCATGGGTCATGCCATGACTAAGTTGGGCGGAGGGGCCCAGCTGGCTGAGGGCCCCAAATCGTAGAGGGATGGGTCGGGGGCCCAATGGCGGTGGAGGTACGGGGGTTCGTACGGAAGGGGTGGATAGACGGGGCGGGGGGTCTGCGCAGAGTAATGCTCAGGTACCGGGTGCCCGTAGGGGTCGGTCTGGTAGCCTGTGGGGTAGTAGGTGTGAGTATACATAGCCATCAAGAACGGTGTAAGGAGGGAGTCTTGATATTATGTCAGGTTCCTGTGGGGTAGTAGGTGTGAGTATACATAGCCATCAAGAACGGTGTAAGGAGGGAGTCTTGATATTATGTCAGGTTCCGCTGAGTCGGGGGCCTTCCGGGAAAGCGATTGCCCTTACAATGCGGACTTGACCTACGGATACTCAGGTGTCTGGAACTCCGGGGCTAGGACTCCGGGGTTCAAGACATGGACAGGGGAATCCCGGGGAAGGGGATTTGGTCCGGGGGTTTTGGTGGGTAAGTAGCTGGGGAGTTCAGGTGGGGGTCGAGTCGTGAACCGGAGGTTCTAAGACAAGACCAAGTTAGCAAATTAAAGTCGCGAAGTGCGTACCAATCTTAGAGCACGCGAGTATTCAAGCGTGCCAGTCAAAAGCGTGCCAGTCAATGCGTACCAGTCAAGCAGAGGGCACGCAACAATCCAAGTAAAGCAATGTAACAGTGTATGTAATATCAAGACTGGCGAATACAACAGGGAACTATGCTATAAGTACTACGGGGCCGGGTCTCAGGGTTCTGGGATGTCTGGGATGGGTTCCGGAGGTTATTGAGTAGCGGCAGGGGCTGCATACCGGGATCGCATGTGTGGGGCGCGCGATCAATTGGCGTGGATGGAGCCGTGATGCGTGATGCACGATGGCTGGAACAAGTCGCGTGATCTGATCATTGATCGGGGCTGGTGACGGCTGATGGCGGTGTCGGCGGTCGTGATGGCAGGGCGTGTCCTGTGGGGTTGGAGGGAGGGTCCCGGAGGGTGTTCTGGGGGTGTCCCGGGGTGGGCCCGGAGGGGAGGGGTCGTGACAGTGACAGCAAAAAGAGCTGAATTCTGTCCCTGCAATCTCTGATTTCAACCAGAAATCTCTTTGAGCAACCTGCTGCCCATATCATTGGCTTTTCAGCCTGTTCTTGAGCTCACTCAGTGCCTAGCACCTTCAATTATGTGGGCACACACAACAGAAGGCAACCTCCTGTCTTCAATGGCAACAGAACCTCAGAGGACACTCTCTCCTACATTGATGAGCCAGATAGATCTAAGACTCTCCATGCTCAGGAGGCACCAGTCCCTACTCAACCCTAAGTTTGAACAGGCCCAGGCCTAGCCCTCCTTTAAATCTGCACCACTTCAAGCTACCCCAGACCAAGGACTTCTCTGTCAGCCCTCAGATGTTTGTGCATGGTAGCAATTAGATTGGTTGAAGTGCAGACCCAATCATCAATGAACAACTTGCTCTTCTTGGAGATGTCAAAGATGGCATTAGACAAGTGCAACTTGCCATTTAATATTATAAAGGCCAACTCAGGAGCCAGGGACTCTCTGGTAGCTTGATGACAGGTGGCAAGAAATATGTATTCTAGCATGTTAGCCTCCAATGCTCACTTGACCTTGTGAGAAAATACTTTATCCACTGCAGATAATTAGTGGCCCACAGTAAAGAGGCAGCCAAGCAACATGTGGGTAGAAAGAGGAACCCTAGCCTCTGTATTGGCACCCAAGAGAATACTCAGTGCTCAGCAATGAAAATTAACAAATGGGGAAAAGAAGAAACAGAATTTTCACTTCTACCCACATTTCCAATGTTCGACTGAATTAATCCACAATCATTCCCAACACCAAAGGCAGAGAGAGTCCTTGGCAATGTTGATGGAGGCCCAGCTCCAGAGGTTCTTGTATTTGTATGGCAGGAACATCTCTAGACATGGTCAGATGTCTCTGCTGTTACAGCCAGCTTGCATTGGAGCAGGGTGACTTCTATGTGGCTTTTTATGCCTCTTGCTTTGGTGTTCTATCCAATGGCTTTGCTCTGTCTTGCACTTCCTGTTTGCTTGAAGCTTACTCATGCATTATATAGCTTTGTTGGCTATTTTGTACCCTGTTGTTGGCCTTTTGTGCTCTGTTGTTGGCCTTTTAGGGCTTTGTGGTGGACTTATTTCTGCCTTCATTGTCAGCTGTCAGGCCACTTTTTTAGCTTGCTATGCCTCTGTTATTGGCGTATTATGCCTTCGAACTTCAATTGTTGTTGTGTTGCGGATGCAGCGGTGCCATGTAGTCTCATGTTTTTGTTTCTGAGTTTGATCATGCTAATTAGCTTCATGCGGAAATTATATGCATGACTGAGAGCTTCATGATTCATTGTCCTGCATTTCAGCTGGAACTCACAATTTGTAGCCTTGCAGGCTCATCTTCAAGCTATTCAGAACCATGGGTTCAGAGCTGAACCCCCAACCCACACAGAAGCCATTCTAAGCCATGGAGCTGAACCCCCAACCCACACAGAGGCCATTCTCACATGACAACCTGTCCCTCCCAACCCGGCGGTCATAGGTCAACGGGAGATCCTTCAATAGAAGGAGTCCTCGCAAGTTCGGTCCCTGTTCACAGAAGGCAAGCGCCTAACTGACGGGGTAGCATAATCCAACATTTCCCTCGAACGAGGTGCCGAACGGGGGGTTGATTGAGCACAACAAGGACAACCAGCAGGGGTCAGGGGAGTGGTTACTGCAGCAGCCGCCTGAGTGATGGGCACCGCGTTGCGCAACAAGGTATCGACCGCAGCCAGGGTTAGAGGCACTTCACATTCCGCTGCCGAAACTGTTCCTTTCTGGCCTTTGTTCCTTAGCCGGGTGCGAGCACTTAGCTGCACGAGGTTAGCCAGGCGTAGATGCCGGACGAATTCTTGACGGGTAAATCTCCTTCCACCGGATCTCCCTCCGCGCTGGCGTTGGGCATTAATGCTTTGGCAGGGGCAGATCCCGCTCCAGGATGCACGACGACGCTAGGTAGAAGAGGCAAGGGTGTTACGGCTCGGGGACCTTCTCCAGGAGCTCTTTGTCTGTCGAAGAGCAATGTCAGCGTTGGGTCCATCGTCGACCTGGAGGCATCTAGATTGGCCGCCACATGCATCTCGACGCCTTCCCCCATGCGTTCTGTGCCAACTTTGCGGACGGCGGGCGACTGAGTGAATTTCCCGTCCACTGAAAGTCCGAGTGAGGATGGTTGCAGAGTGAACTGATTGCCCGCGGTAGTAGCAGATGCCCCCATCCTTCCACACGTCCTTCTCTCTCTTACCGCCATTGTCTATTTGTGTGAATCGTGTAGTGTAACCACGAAGTGCACGCTCGTTCAACGAATAGACAATTCCGCGATATATGCGTGCAGATGACGGTTGTCAATCAGCTTCATTTAGTCACGCCTAAGTCACGTCCCAAAATACACGCTCCGTTCAACATCCCATCCCTTCCTTACCATTTTCTTACTGTCGCGCGACGAAGAATTGACGCGTTTCCTTTGTTCACTTTGCATCTATTTGCGACTCGTCTTGCAGCATGCGCTTACAGTCGAATGGTTTCTCTGCCTGGATAACAATGGGTGACGTGGAACAATCAAATTATAACATTGAACACTCGCCGGATGGCTCTTTTGTGACTTGTTGGATCGTTTCAGAGGTTGGGAAGGTCAGATCAAAGCAAACATTGAACACTCGCCGGATGGCTCTTTTGTGACTTGTTGGATCGTTTCAGAGGTTGGGAAGGTCAGATCAAAGCAAACTTCACCTTCCTTATCTGAGATTGTAGGTTCTTTGTACTTTGACAGAGCTTTTCCGTCCACTGGCAAGATGTTCAACGCACATTTCCAAGCAATGGGAAAGTACTTGTTGACGGGATGAGTGGTCATGGCAAGGTTTTAAGCTGTCCCGCTCGTACGGATACCATTTTTCAGGATGGCTTCAGGACTTCGAGAGAAACAAAGAGACTTTTCATGTTCTCAGAGTTGGAGCTCACTGGTAAACTTTCTCAAGCAATCCTTTCCAAGTGATAACTGGTGCTTCAGACGACGACCAATTTCTACACACTGTGTCCCCAGACCTTGGAACTATCAAACTCGATATATGGCGTTGCGAAGTAGTTGAATCATCAAAAATACGATCACATCGAGTGTACACTTACCCTGACCCAGAGAAAATCCACGAACGTTCAAAGAAGGGGTTCGGTCACTGTTGCAAGTGAGTCTCTGGGCTTCTTCTATTTCTGTGTTCAGGTACTAGCATGGCCGATTTACTAAGGCTTGGGCCTGCTGTACCTCATGTGAAAGGAAGGGGCGTTAGTACAAGGGACTTGTGCAAAATTGTCACATTTGAATTTAAATATCGTCCTCTTGGTGAGTGATTTATGATTTATTGGTAGATAAACAAGTTTAACGTTTTGATTAGCACATCTACACGCAAATGGCATCATTCCTTTCAGTCATAATCCCGAACACGCCAGAAAATTGGATGAAGTTCTTGATCTCAGTAAAGACAATGAAGATGATGAAGCTCCAGTAGCTCAAAGGATTCGGGCCTTGAGGGTGAAGTGATCAGAATCAAACTCTTTGATCTCTAACGGTCTTGTTGTTGACTTAGGCTGAGCTTCACCAGCTCGAGGAAAGAGAAAGGAAACGCCATAAACATATCAAGGTCAAGTCTGAAGCTCATAGTGCGAAGGTTAAAGCCGAGGAACATGATAATTTCATTGACCTGACGTAGTATGCCCTTGTGACTTTCGTATGTCTATCATCTTCTCTCGCTTTTAGACCAGTCCAGTAATTGTGAAAGTCTCCTAGATCCTCTTTTTTTTTTGGAGACACTCTTGGCTACATTGGTACGATAGCGCTATCCTTTATACACCAAATGAGAGCTTGGCTTAATCCTACGTTATGTACATTACACCGCCTTTCAAAGAAATTTGATTGGATATTTTTGAAGTATATCATGGGCATGACAAGTTTTGTGCAGCCCGGTATGCCCCAGGACATGCAACTGCTTCATGAAGGGACTAATAAAGCGGTGGAACGTCGTGTAAGTAGAATGCTTTGAGATTGGCTGGAGTTTTGATTATACTCGACGAGGTGCCACAAAAAAATTTGTATTGATGGAGGAAATACGTCATCTGAGTACCTTCATCTTTTCTGTATCCTCCAATACGTTCCTCTCGGTTTCCAAATTCTGTTCATCCGACTCAAGTACATCTTGTCATTGTTAACATAAAACATTGCAAATGATATTGCACCCATTTTTTATTCGAAGCGGAAATTCTCTCATCTTCCTCGAACTTCGACCTCTCGAATGATGTGGAAGGGAATGTATCCTTCCGTTGGTCACACAGCCGCCCAGGAAAATGAGAGAGTAAATGCCGGGGTCAAGGCCGAAGTAAAGTCTGAGGTTGAAATCAAGGTCGAATTCACCTTGAACAGCTGAGAGCTTAACTGAACTAGGGCATACATCTGACCTTTTTTTTTGACTCTGACAGCTATGCGGACGTTGAACTTTTTTCTCGTGCATTTTATTTAAAATAAGTATTTATGTCAGTCGCCTTTTAAATTATAGGAAAACGCTTGGGTTAGAAGAATGCAATGTTATTTGACAGGGTCAAAACAGCTTGGAAATTAAGTTGAAAAGGACAAAAAACAGCTCCTATTTCATGCGGAATATATGTATATATATATATATGAAAGTCTAACAGATAAACGCCTTACGAATATAGACTACTGAGCAGAGTGTCACGGTCAGTATGTCTGACTTCAAGCTAAAAAGGCCGGAGTCATAGTGACGTACGCTCGCGCGCAGTTACATTAAGCAGAAAAAGTCACGATTGTAACGCAGTGGATTCGCCAGAAGGAAACAAGGATATAGATGCATTACCTAACCTTGCACAACAAGATCCTCAATGCATGACTCATGATATCAAGATACCACCTCGAGTTTCGTGGTTGAGACGTGAAACAAGCTCGAACATTCTCAGAGATTTTACGGAAATTTATTTGAGTGGTGTGAGTTGTGGCTTCATTTGGAGTCGGGCACTTCTTCTACAAAGCGCTCGACTGATATGCGGGAAGTTGAGAGACTCGTGCCTGCGAAAGCGCTGGGAGGAGTCGTGCTGAACGTGTTGGAGGACAAAGACGAGAGGGTATTAATATTTTCTCTTTCCACCGTCCGAGGTACAGTCTTGCCCATTTGAACCTGAACAATCATTAAAGTAGGCATGATGCCCTTCACAACGATATGACCAAAGGAAGAAATTAACGGAAATGCTGGACTTACGACAACTCGAGTTGCAGCCAAAATGAAATAGGACTAAATTGAGACGGGTGAGATCCTCGGATAAATGATGATAAATATAAAAATACTTTGCTACTGGGTGGACTGACGTTGCATAGAAGTACAGTGATGGGGTAGATAGCACCACTTTCCAAGCTGTCAAAAATGACGTTGGCACGGCTTCGTCCGCCGTGAAAACTGTCTGCTCACATGATAGTGATGGCAGTGTGATATCTTGTAATCTGCCGTTTGTCAAGCAGGGAGTAGGTCTTCCGTGTCACCCACCAGATTCGCCCAGCTGAGTATGTACGTAAGCCTAGGTGATGTACATGTGGAACAAAACGGTTCACCTGTTGCAAGGGTCATGACAATGTTAAAAGCAAACACACTCCAGAAGAACAACGGGGTGAAAGCAGTCGAGGCAAATGATGAAATACTTAGAGATCTGACCGCGATGTACCCCCAGACTTTCATCAATCAGTCAGAATTTTTTTTCTGGCAAGTAGGAACGAACATACCTGAGTCTGCCGCCAACAGTACACCCGCGACGATCAGAATAATTCTCCGATTACTCCACACCTTGAAACAGCGATATATCTAGAAAAAAAGCAAGGAAACCCTTTAGGCTTTTGTGTTCATAAATTTGAGGAGACACCTACGAGGAGACCATCAGCAATGAGACTGCCATACCCAGATATCAAATAATGAATACAATGTCAACCAGTAAAGAAAGTGTCACTTGCTTGTTCGTCACATATAGATACCCTATCTGACGAAATTGGTCGAGGGCAACATCCACAGATATTTGACTATTCAACACCGCTATATATTCCCGAAGCACCCATCGATACACCAGAGCCACGTCTGTAACAGAGATAGCAAACATGATGGTGATCGACAATAAGACGAATGGATGAGCTTGATTCTGACGAGTTGCAAGAAGGTATGCACAGATGCCGAAGAGGACGATGTGAACGCCTGGTCATTAACTTTCAGTGAAAAAACATAGCTCAGTGAGCTTGACTCTGACTTACCGAAGAGAAGAGTTTCTACCTACGTAGAAGAGATTTCATCAGTTACTATTTTCGCTTTTGAAGGGAGAATTAAGACACAGATGAAGAACGTACTATCAATGCGTAAAAGACGGGTGGAACTGTGGCTACTAGCCGCTGAAACGAATCCGGGGCCATGTACGCAGTAGTCGTGTCTAAGGCTTTCACAGTTTGACAGATAATGCCAGAGGTCGAAGGACAGAGATGGACAAGGAAGAAGACAAATGGCCAATCTCATTTACATTGCTTTCTAAAGTGGAAAAATCTGTACTGCCTCATCACGAAATAGACGTGAGAACGCTGCTATATTCAGACTGGATGTCAACATAGGCCACCGTATATCGAGGATACCATCGATGATGGCCATTTGTGAGTGGGATGATCTTTCTGGCTCAGGAGCTGTACTCGCTCCTGATTCAAGCAAGTAGAGAATATTCAGTCGGTCAGATTGACATAGATTTTTTTGACGGGAGTGGAAAAATATACACACTCGTGGGCAGAGGTGGAGTGTTAAAAATGCAGAACCGGATCCAATAACCGGACGGACCGGTTAGCAAGCTAGCTGCGTGCAACTTAGACTCGGCGAGTGATCAGTTCCGACATGCCATGGCACAGCTTCACAAGGACCCAGAGTTTAAGCGATCAAAAAAAGATAGGCAATCTCCAGAAGAGACTGAATTAGATGACAGTCTGTCGAGTAATGTTAACACTTCCCACGTTCAGGTAACGTGTCAGACGCTTCTATGAACTACAGGTAAAAGCGAGGCCATCCTGGAGTAGGAGGCCGTCATAGCAATCTTTATCTCTTGCTTCTCTTCGCAAAAGTAGTATAAAAGATAGGTCGTTGGTTTGTTGATCTCGTCTTTTTCTAAAAAGAAAAAAAAAGATAGAGTACAGAGCGCATCTCATCCTGACAACTCTTTGATTTGATTAGACCCGTTGATAACGAGTGCACTAATTTGCTTGAATTTCCGCAATTGTCCTGCTGCGTATTGTTCGTATGTCGGGTCATGACCGAATACGATCTTTGCTGTTTGGATCTGTAAACGCACGAACAACGCAATGAGACTGACAAATTGACGTTCAGTGGAAGAGAGAAACCTACAAGGAGGTCAGCAGTCAGTCCTTTAATTGGAGAGGCCGAACTTCTAAATCGGTGCATCCGGTACATCATGTTCCCCAAGAGGGCTACTGAAGAATCTGATGTACTCTAAATGGGCTTTAACAGGGTCGTAACCTTCGTTTCAGAAAAGGGCGTACGTGGAGTTCGACTTCGTAAGGCCAATTTTCGGACCCGATGTCGGCTAATTGTTCAGACCTGGCGAGCGTAGGATCCAAAACTGCTTGGAGGGGATGCGTGAAGATGCAGAACACTTCACTTTCCTCTGCTTTCAATTCATTTAACAGTGAAGGTCGCGTGAGAATGGCAACGACGGGTGTTACTACGATTTTGTATAGTGAAATTGCCGGTTCCAACACAGCGACAGTAAAAACATCTGGCGAGTTTAGTGGCAAGCCAACTTCTTCGTGAGCTTCACGGTACTGTCGCAACCATAAGTTCGGGGTCGGTTACAGTAGTCCTGTAGCGATACAATCGTAAAACTCACAGCAGTTTCAATAAAATCTGTATCTGTGTCGTCCACCCTGCCTCCGGGCAGTGCGGTTTGTCCGGGGTGTTCGTAAGGTTTTCGAGCGCGTCGTCAGCAGGACGCGTAACTCTCCGGCTTCTTCATAGAGGAGAATGAGGACAGCACCGAGCTTAGATTGAGGATAACTTGAACTACGTTGAGATCGCGTCAGCCGGCACGATCAAGACTTGTTGAGAGGTGACTAACGGACAGATCGGGCCGCTCGCGCGAAGTCACTATTAATCGTTTTATACAAGCGCGGTTAACTGGAGAAAAAGAGTCGAGAACAGCCTCAGAGACGGGAGGAATTGCGAAATCAGCCATGAAGGTGGAGAAAAAAAAGGTCGGGTGCAAAGGACTGAGTCATCGGACTTCGGGATGAGGTCCGATAATCAACAAGTCAAGCCCAGATAATATGGCAGAAGTTGGCTCAAAAAGCTCAAGGCGCACTTACGTCCAGTGTGTGTGTGTCAACGTATGTTGCATACTCAAGGGCTGTCAAATGGTCGATGAGAGGCTTCCCAGCAACTCAATTCAGCATTCAGGTATACTCTTAAATCTATCTACATACAACATATAATTTCTATTGAATTGATACACACAAGGGGGCATAGCTCAGCTGGGAGAGCAGCAGACTGAAGTAGAAATTCGAGTTCTGAAGGTCCCGCGTTCGATCCGCGGTGCCCCCAATAAATGAAAGAAGTCTTAATTTTTGGCTGCCAACAAGAAAGTGTCAGGGACGGAAGAATGAATATAATTGATGTAATATAATGTCTTTTTGGACTTTGGTTGTGCAATGCGAATTGTGAGAGGTACGAGATACTAGACATGGTAGCTTAAACTTCAGGCCTCAGGCTTTGGCGCTCAAAGAAGGCTTGAATTTGTTGGAATGAAAGCCAATAATAGTACCTGAATATGGGCGCTATCATATTCAGTCTCTGAGGAGGTCTAGGGCCTCACAATTCATCTGAGACAGCATTGGCAATACAATCAAGTACTGCACATGATCCGGACCGTGGGGACCAAGACTCGGAAACAACCGAGCAGTATTTATAATTGCCATTCCGACTCAGGGTTAGGAGGCATGGTATATACATCTTATAATGTCAGAGAAGGATACCACATGAAGGGCTACTACGTGGAACTGGTGGGTCTTCAAGTGAGCAGACGCAGCGGCGTTCAAGCATCACTTCTTATTATTCTCTTCAAGGGCACGCTTCTAGAAAAAGCAACCTCAGCAACTTGAAGGGAACCAGACAATACGAGATTTACAATGCTAGGATAGTGCCTCAGGATGAGGAGGAATTCGTCGATCCGACCTATATAAGCGGATAAATCGCGGACTCCCTGTTCGGCTGCCTGCCTCTCAGCAAGCAGTTCATCCATTGTGAATGACGCATTTAGTTCAGGGGGGATCTGAGGGGGGATCTGACAAATGGTCAACAGCAGCAGCAGAAAGACTAGAACTCGACATACAGGCTTCGACGACTTCGACAACAAAAGACGAACTATTTCTGAGAAGGGCTTTGGGGTCATCAGTGGGTAGTGACAAGAGCAGTAGTGACCAGAAGTTGTGACAGTATACATCATTATAGATACTGCTCGGTTGTTTCCGAGTCCCCACGGGTCCGGGAGGAGATCAAGTCAACTCCGGCCGGATACAGTCGCGGACAAGCAAAGTCAACTAAGTTGCTATCTCGGGAATGGGAATTTTTTTTAGCTTAACTAAGTACAGAATCAGAATCAGACTCAGAATGTTGAAATAAGCCTAAAAACACATCTCCGAAGTTTTTCCCACGAGAAATTGGTTGCAGCCAAAATTTTGGTCAATTTCATGCATTTTCTGAGGCGGGGGCCAAAGCTTCCAGATGCATCAGAACAGCCTTGGAGATGGTAAAGAAAAGACCGCAGTATTGATGAGACTGATAAATAAGTACTAGTTCTAATTTTGGGAATGGATAGAGGTGCAGCGTTCGATCAGTGATCCAAGAACAATGAGAACAAACTTTGTGAGCAGGATTCGGATGAATTTGGTACGAGTGATCATGGGCACTTTTATGATGGTAGTTTTGGCAACTTGGCGGTTGAGTCTTTTCGAACTAAAAAAAAATACTTCTGATGGGAAGGAACAAGTGGAATTGAACTGAGGACGCGTAGCGCGTGATACATGAGAGAACGTAAGATATTGTGCGTTTTTTGGATTCAAGTAGCCTTGGAAATCGGTTTGTTTTCAGCGACTGCTTGGACCGCTTCCGTCTCCTTCTCCCCCTTCTCCCCCTTCGAACCAATTTCTTGATCAGCGTCTTCCAAGACATCTTTTTTATCATCGTCCTCGGAATCGGGCGGCAGCTCCTCCCCATCCCCATCCTCTCCTTCATATGCATCTTCATCGTCATGATCGAACGGATCGTAGATTATCGATTCCATGTGTGCGAGTGCAGCCTACGCGTCGACGTACATGTATCAAATTATCGCAATCGAAGTTATAGCCAAGAACGAAACCGGAAATATTCGAGGACAGGACATGGAAATAAAAAAAAAAGAAAAAGTTCTAGTAGGGATGATACCGAGGATCATTTGAGAAATCGCTGCGCACCCGGCCTACTTCGCTCAGCTCTTCCTCTGCTGAACCGTTGAAGGTATCAAAGGGCGTAGAGAGCGGATCGCGATCGATTGTTGCGTCGTCTTCTTCGTCGTCGAGATCGGCATCTGGGTCCGGGTGGAGGGCGGCACAAGTTGAGAGAGCTTCGAAGATTTGATCGACTATTTATGACTTAAGAGTTGATAACGAAAAAAAATGTGGAGAGACGTACGAGAAGCAGGGTCTTGGGGAATTATGGAGAGCTCTTGGAGAAGCGTGTCTGCATCCTCATCTTCTACGTCTGCATCTGGTGCGGCGCCTGCATCGAGTTGGCAGTAGATTGAGGGAGAAGAGCCGGAGCGGGAGATGGCATGAAGCGTTATTGACGGGTAGGGGATTTGGAAGCCTTGTCCGGATGCCGTGAAGTACACGAGGACACTGTGTTGTTTTAGTTAGATGATAGGAAAAAAAAACAATAAAGAAAGGAAAGAACCTTGTGAGAACGTATAAAGTACCATCTGTAGTAGCAGTCGGGTCGAAGCCTTGGACGGGGGGATCGAGAGTGATGCGGACGTTGGGTTGGGAGTGTTTGAGGACAGGAGGAATGTCTGCAAACGACGAGGGCGTGGAGGAAATCAGGTTTGCGTGTTGTTCTGGCGTAACAAAGGTAGGGAGCGACGAGATGGGCGTTATGGGGTTTACAGGAGACATGGTTAGAAGGAAAAAGATACACCTGGATTGTGGTTAGGGTTTGGAAAACAAAAACTTCGGCAGAAACCAAACCGAACCGGTTCAGCACTGTTGCGTTTTTGCCTAAGATGGAACTCGTGTACAGACGACTTCTGTCCCATGAAGAACAAAGGGCGCTAAGTACGATCCTGGTTGGGCGCTCTGGTAACTGCCACCCTTATATATTAATGCAGCGCCTCGCTCTCCTACTTTTTCCCAACCCCTCATGGAAGATCTAACACCGCAGTTTACTGTCCCCTCATTCTCGGGAGATAGAGACCCATATCGTCACGTCTCATTCTCGAATTTAGACTCGCTGTTCAATGGTTCTAACCGTGGCCGCTCATTGTCTGAACACATAGACCCGTTGTCGAATGGTTTAAATCGTGACCGCCAATTCTCGGATGTTCTCGAGCCTACACACTCTTCTCACTCCTTTTCCTTGGATGTAGAGCCCGTACACCCTTCTCACTCCCTTTTGGAAATCGGGCCCGCGCACTCTTCTCACTCCTTTTCCTTAAATTCCAGCCTGGATTCACGCAGTTCAGGAGGTTCTGGCTCGACACTTGTCGCTGAGGGTGACAATGCGGATCCTTTGCCTGTTTCTCTATATCAGGCGTCTGTTACCTCACTACGGCGGCCCGTTGTCAATCACCTGCGCCCTACTGTCACGAATATCCGTGGGCCAGGTAGCGTAAGTTTCAAGGAACAGGGAAAACAGATTGCTAGGCTTCCTTCAAGCGCGAAGCGATACGAAGGCAACACTGTAGAGAACAGGTTGAGGTGCCTTGCAGCATTCTTTGAGAGAAGCTTATTGGGATTACAGATATCAGGACCTATCCGATGCTACGCAGGATACTTTAGACACAAGTACCTTCCATTTGCAGGTTCCAAGCCAAACTTTAGCTGGTCAGACCATGATAATGCTACCTCTCTTGTAACTCAATTTGTCCTTTTCCAGCGCATGCGGTCCTCTTGGTTGATAAAATAGAAGTAATGAAAACCATCCTCCACAATATTTTCAAGACAGTCGAGCTATACAGGCACCTTTTGTCTGTTAGTGGAGTTGATGCTCAGAAAATTCTGGATGGATTTCAACTGGTAAGTGACTCGATCATCGAGACACATGTATACAAATTAAGCTTCATCAACTGGAAAGCTCTTAGATAACGAAGCTTTTCCAGACCGTGGCCAACTAATCATTGCAATGAGGAGGCTCTCCGAGCGAAGAAATCTATACCCCTCCCGTTTCTTTCTTGAAGGTCCCCCACCCACAGCTGCAGCCGATCCAGTAGATTCGGGAAGTTTTGCTGATATCTATAAAGTAATCTCTCGAGGTGAAGAATTGTGCTACAAGGTAATAAGGGTATACCAGAAAACACAGGTTGAACATATAGCCAAAGTTCGTCCTTGATCATTTGCCTAGTGTTGTGCAGATAATCTCATTCGTACTTGAAGGTTTATGCAAGAGAGGTTATTCTCTGGGGCCAGCTATCACATAGAAATATACTCCCATTCTATGGTCTCATCAAGTTCAAGGCTGGTCTGCGTATATCTTTTGTTTCACGTTGGGCTTCGAATGGAAACCTTGAAGACTATCTGGTTGAACATCCCGAGGCAAATCGATTACTGTTGGTATGCCTTATATCTCCCCAGATTTCATACATCCTGAGTTTTTCTCCAGTGCTCGGACACGGCAGCTGGGGTGAAGTATTTGCACCAAAATGACATTGTCCACGGGGACTTGAAAGGAGTAAGTACTTTTATATTGGCCACAAGATCAATGAAAATTACTGATATATATATTCATCTTCAAAAAGTCGAATGTTCTTATTGACAGCTCTGGTAGGGCATGTCTAGGTGATTTCGGGGTATCGAGCGTGATCGATTCCCAAATCCTCAGTGGACATCACAATCAACAGTAGCTTCCAAGGGAGGAACCATCCGATGGCAAGCCCCCGAACTCCTAGGCTCTGAAGACGCGACCAAAAAAGTTTGCAACAGCAAAGCGAGTGACGTGTTTGCCTGGGCAAGCGTCTGTTATGAGGTACAAGCTTGATCATGCTGCTGAAATACTAACTAATCCTAACAAGATGTTCACTGGATGCCTTCCATTTCACGAAGTTCCAAACCTGATCATGCTGCTGAAATACTAACTAATCCTAACAAGATGTTCACTGGATGCCTTCCATTTCACGAAGTTCCAAACCAAATGACTGTCGTCTTATATATAATGCAAGGGAAGAAACCAACCCGACCAAAGGACGATGACGCTGCTTGGACAGAGCACGGACTGAGCAACAGTATGTGGGAACTGATGGAAGATTGCTGGGATTTTGAGCCTTCGAAGCGTCCTAATATGGCTGCCATAATTTTGAGGCTTAATCCCGATATACCAGTTGATGTTCGTCCACCGGGAGAGTGGGCGAAGACGGCCATGCGTTTTCGAAACGCGCAAGATGATGCATCTCGGGACTTGCTCTCATCCTTGGAAGAGTTGGAATCCCTGCTTTCTGGCGTCGTATATGACGATAAATAGGGACGAGCATTCATTTTGATGATATTCAGATCAAGGATAAAGGTGTAAACGTAATATTCCGCAGGGGCTTAACGATGTAATCCGACTTTCCAGAAATCCCGAAGGCTCGCTCATACAGTAAGAAGACGGCTTGAGCTAGATAGAAATCATAAACAAGAGACGTCATTTAGTGCCCATGAGGACTTTTTCGAAGTATATCAGTGCTTTGCTGTAACTTTGATCTTTGTTATTGAGACATCGGAGTTCAACTCAAGCGCGCGGGTCTCGGTATTATGTTCCTCCCGTCTAACATGACGGAAGAAGGCGTAGTAGCCTTGATTAGACTGTGATGTCTCCAGGGAGTGGCATTTAAATGGATTGATTAAAGATGCTTTTTAGTTGATGGTTGATTCCGTTATAGGGGGCCGGAATCAAGGATGCGTTGACTTGTGGGAGACACAGCCACTTGTACCGCGCCGTACATATATATTGATTCAAACTTCAGGAACAGAAACCACCTTTCAATGTCCAACACAGAATCAGCAGTTTTCCTCTCACACATTGTATCACAGATCAGAGCCAACGTCGACTTTCTTGTTGAGCAGAATTGCCTCTCGTCGACAGACGCTGATGCCTTTATCGCCAAGCTCCCTTCTTCCTCTCCTCGCGCTGTTGTAGGCGTACCTGTACCCCGTGCGCTTCCCCCACGTGCACCTGCACTGCCGCAGCGGTCACAACAGGTGAAGGCTAGGGCGATGTGGGCGTATAATGAGAATAACGAGGTTTGTAATCTTGTGTTGTCTCGGCTTGATGGAAATTAACACCAATACGTAGGGAGATGATCTTTCATTTGCTGCGGGAGATGTCATAACTATCACTGAAGAAAACAACGCAGATTGGTGGACAGGCACCATCAATGGTCGTTCAGGTCTCTTCCCCTCTTCCTATGTCGAAAAGCTCTCCCCCTCTCCCACACCTTCTGTGTCCCAAGCACCCTTTGTAACGAATAGCACGACAAGCGGAAGTAAAACCCCCTATAGACCATTTGGCGCCGTTCATCATGGACGAGATGTGCCTCCACCGCCAGGGCAGGGTGTCAATTCGATCGGGCTGCAGGAGCAGAACGGGAGGGAACAGAAGAAGAGTAAGTTTGGGGAGTATGGGAATACGATGGCACATAGTGCTGCGGGCGGTGTTGGGTTTGGTGCTGGTGCGTCTTTCGACTTTATTTTTCTTTGTTCAACGATTCTGGACGGACGCGATGCTGATTGGACATAGGTGCCGCTATTGGTGGTGGTCTCGTGCGTGCTATATTTTAGAAGATCTGTGATCTTCAATATACCATCGTTTGAATTTATTTGGATACTTGGCTGATGGAATCTGACATGGAATGTGTCACCTGGAATAGCTTTTTTAATGGCTGGGGGACAGAGGAAGAAAGGGAAAGTCAAGAAATTTAATTAATAGTTATGGCCTTTCACCACTCAAGCTTTGATGGCTTCCCTTGCTCCTCTGCTGACAACCCATGGATTTCTTTAGCTTGTGTTATGCATAACCTAAAACCCTTGGCTGTCTACTTAGTGAGATGCTTCTCATGTTGAAGTCAATATGAATAGTATCATATGAATCTTCTGAGGATGGAACAAAGCACGATTAGGTGCAATGAATAGTGCCAACTAGACTTTCGTATCCTTGTCCCAATATAAATATGAGAGAATAAAAGGTAAAGTTGATCGAGAAACCACTTGAGAGAGAAAGCTTCCTCATTGTTAGTAACTGAGTGAGCTTTCCCCTAGATCGTCTTTCGTTGAGGTGGGATCTCAGGATCTCAAGATCTTCACGGGTTGTCTAAATACGATCAAATAGATTGCCATGCTTTCCATGACTTCTGGTCTGGACTTCCTTCGCAAACGTTCTGCCCTAGTAGAGCCGTTTCCAAGGACAAGTCGTTGAGAAAGGCTTTGCAATGGCGAAAATAAAGAAACTGAAGAAGTATAAGGCAAGCTTTGGCGCAAATGAGTGACTGTGTGCTACTTAACTTCTCTCGCGATATAGGCTCCCGACGCGAAGTTTCTTGTTGTTATAGACCCTTGGCCTGCTAGACGGACGCTACACCCTGAATTCATCAATAATGTTGCTGCATGGTTCCAGTTTATGCTTAGAGATGATTATCCCGGAGAAACGGTTAGGACCATTTATACCCAAGGAACAGTCAGTTTCGTTGTAGTTTGCAATGTCACTTAACGGAGCCTCATTTACAGCATAATAACATCATCGTTGAACTTTCTGAGTCGGTTGACATACAGCCATACATTGGGGCACATGCTCACCGAAGATTCTTGATACACCCTTACGAAGATACCGAGGCCGTGTCATACATTTATGAATATGACTACGAAACGCAGAATGACCCTACGCGGCGCAGTATGCTATTTCATTCCGTATCCTACTTGCAGCGACTGATCTTGATTGAACTAGGTTGGACAGCCAGATATCCCTCAGGCTACGACATAAGCATATTACCTTTCAAAGAAAATTATCCTATTCCAACACCCGCTCCACTTCCCCCAATTCATATTCATTATGCCAAACGCCCTACTGTCGCAGCACCCCCTCTAGTGATTGCTGCTCCAGATGATCTAGTACGTTACGACATTCTTTTGACAGAGACCCATTGTTTTGACGTTCCTATTTCTCGCAGAAGGTAGCGTTTCTTTTCTAATATTATCTTGACGTGATTAACAAGATTTGATCAGCCTCCAATCGATACAAAGCGACGCACACCATCACCTCTATTACGACCGCGCGAAGATGAAGCAAAACCAGTTGTGAAGAAGAGGGACCCGTACGAAGAGGGTATTGGAAATGCCTTTTCTGTGTCCCACAGATGTTGATACTTCTATCATTGCAGACAATGATGCTACACATTTACTCAGAACTGCGTCTCTGGATTTGAAGCCCAAGCAAGAACAAGATTTACGTTCAGATTCTGGCAAGTTGCACAACCTGGTCTGAACCCGAATCTCATGTCGCTTTTAATTCAGTAAATGGCTTAAAGGAAACAATAAACCACCTTGGACCTGCCTTGACGCACGGGCATCGTTCTGGCCCATGTTCGTACTTCAATGAAGTCTGTTCAATCAAGGATGGTGGATTAACGAGTTTTCTATAGCCAATGTAGTTGACGACTTTCTGGCCTCTATACCGGTTAAGAAAGAGGAACCAGTGGACAACGTACCTTACCAGTCGGTCTCCATTCAAGAGGAGGGGCATGGTGAGATCTTTCAGCGTGGACCTGTTTTTTGAAACGCTGACGGTAAATTCACCAGCAAACAGCGCATATCGTCCTTCACAAGAACTTTTGGCTGCACTTGCGGATCTCCCAGTAGAATTGATCAATCCTTCAAGAGCTAATGTAGTTCACAATTCTCCAGCATATACAGCAGTCAAGAAAGAAGAACCGGTAGAACACGTACTTTTCCCAGTCCCAATCAAGGAAGAGCAAAACGATTCACACGGTGAAATCCTTTTCAGCGTTGGTCTTTGATTGAAAAGACTGACGACAAGTTCACGAGTAGACGGAGAGTATAGCCCTTCAGAGGAACTCTTAGCCGCACTTGCAGATCTCCCAACAGAGATATCGAATTCATTCCCTGCCACAACATCCTCTGTGGCCATTAAGGTCGAGGGGGCTGGTAAGGCTTTGGGAATCACTCTCCAGAGACTACGGCTATCGACTAATCATGCATTGTTAGGCAATCCACTTCGTTTTCACCGGGAGGTTGGGGAAAATGGTTATAGGTCAAATCCAGAGAGCACACGGGCACAAATCAAACTTGAACCCCAGGATGAGTCGTTATCTCTGCCACTTTCAGAGAGGCCGAGAGACCCAAGGCGATATCAGTACCGTTCGATGACTCTTTCCTCCAACGAAGGAGATGAAGGACTTGCAACAGATGTTAGAATTAAAGCTGAGCCGCAAGATGACCATCACATATCTGCTCTACCTCGGACACGCGATCCGAGATTGATACGTAGGGGTATACAGGGGAAACCTAGAGTGCAAGAAATAAATCATGGACGTGCCCAATTACCCGTCTCTAGTGCAGCTAGACAGGTTCGCGATCCGAGGGTTGGTAGGGATTTGCGGACGACACAGGCAGCCCATAATGTATATGTGAAGCAAGGACCTCGAGATACGGAGTCGATGCCTTCTCCGCCTATTGTACGTGATCCCAGGTTGTTGAGACGTGAACAGGGGCACTTGAAGCGCGTGGTTGATAATGGCATTGATGGGATTGAAGGTGAGTGCTGCAACTTTACGATATTAGTCGCCGTTTTTTATTCTGCACAGGGAGATTGAAGAGGGTGAAATCAGAGGATTAGTGTTATCCGAGTCTTTTGAAGGAATGTGCCCAAGAATGAAGAAGTGGATGTGAATACACCAAGTTCATGCCTCACGAGCTGCACGGCAACGGAATTTGCGTCGTCAAGGAAAAAAATAGATGCCTACCTCCAATATCCTCAATTGTGCAGAGTAGAACAATTATGCCTTCGCAGCGCTCACGAGTTTCGCTTCCTACGTCCCATACATGTATTCTACAGTAGTTCTTTACTTCTTAACCCATACGTACGTATTGTGCAAACCGGACCCCTAGTTACCTGCTTTCCAGTATGCAATGTCGCCATCAACCACTGGTGATACATGAATTAGTACATAAGGCGGTTGAAGGAATCGATGACGTACTCTCATAAGGCTTCCCTTGCTGCCTCAGCTTACCAGCAGCCTTGACGGCGGCTTCCGAACCGTGCTCCTTAAGGTCATCATATGTCATAATTTCACCACACACAAACTTATTCTCGAAGTCCGAGCTATATACACCAGCTGTATAAGCAATGCTCTCGTATGTACTCGCAGATCAGGAACGTACTGGATGACACCGGCGGCTTGCGGCGCCTTCGTACCCTGCCTTATCGTCCAAGCACGAACTTCATCGGGACCACAGGTGAAGTAACGAATGAGCTAATGTAACGAATCACAGGTTAAGCGTGAAGTCGATGATTTCAACAAGAGAAGAAACGAACATCAAGACTGCTATAACCAGCCTGAGTGATTTTGCCGAGGGCACTGGTAGCGCCAACCTTGGCCTCTTCTTCCTTCCTCTCCTCAGGCGACATCGACACGAGGCGCTCCTCAAGCGCAACGGAGAATGGGATTAAAGGGTCACCGGGGTTGTTGGCGTCGATCCATGCTTTGATCTTCGGAAGCCTACACGCGGGAAGTTATTAGGAACGAGCGATTAAATGATTGATGGTAAGGAATAATGGATGTACCATTTGTTCTTTTTGCGAACGTAGTCACGTTCGCTGAGGTTGACGAGGTAAGTAATGGGTTTTGCGGTTAGTAGGGTGAGGCCGTTGACGACTTCAATCTACAGAGGAATAGTGAGTAGGAGTTTGATTGTACAAAGGAAGGCTGGGCGAAAAGGAAGGAAGAGTCAGATCAAAGGTTGTTCTCAGAGACATTATGGGGCGTTACTCCCGCCTCGACGAGCTGGGTTATCGAGCTTCAAGCTCTTTATCGTCATATAAGAGGAATTGTGCATGATGTTCCGCGGAGGATCAGTGTGATTTACCTATTAAAAAGAGGTATTGTCAGTAAGAGTTGAGATGGCGTTGTGATGAAGTTAAATGGTGGTCAGCAAAAAAAAATTCTCTCATAGGAATATTGGGGCGTTACTCCCTCCTCGACGAGCTGGGTTATTCGAGCAATACGCTCTTTTTCATCACACAAAAAGCAAAAGAAAAGATAGGATGGAAGCAAATTGAGGTATTCACCTCTTTATTAGTCCACTCTGCTTTGCGAACATCCTTGTTGTCAACCGTGAGGACCTTGTGAATTTTCTCCACTGTGGCCTTGCGACTGATATCAACGTTCGTTCGTTAACTATCTAGTTGTTGAGCATGAACTCACAATCTCTTCCTTTTTGGCCTTGTCGGCTAGACTAGTGTTGCCCAGAGCACGGCCACCGCGCTTCAAGCCGTCGAGATGCTTTTCTACCCATTCAATATCCTTCAACCTTAGCTCCGTTTGAATGATTTCCATGTCGCGGATAGGATCAACATCACCCTCAACGTGAATGACCTCGGCATCGTCGAAGGCACGAACGACCTGGAAAATACCATCGACGGCGCGAACGTGTGACAAGAAAGCGTTGCCAAGACCAGCACCAGTGGACGCACCCTATAGAAGAGATGGGAGAAGGTGATAACATGGATTCAATCGGCAACTTACCGCTGTGAGGCCGGCGATATCAATGCAAGTCAGGAATGCAGGGACGCGTGAGACGGGCTTATATGTCTCGCATAACCATTCAAAACGCGCGTCTGGCACTGGGATACGCGCTTCTTCGGGATTTATGGTAGCGTAAGGAAAGTTGGCAGCCTTTCCGAGATCTGTAGATATGACGGTGATAAATAAAATAATTGATGGATCGATAGTCCATCACACACCGGTTTCGGAGAGCGCATTGAAGAAAGAAGATTTTCCAACATTAGGAACACCTACGCGCCAGATGTAAACCGCTGAATGTTTTATCGTTGTACAAGAACAAACCTACGATGCCAATCTTGAGATTGTTACTCGGTCGACCGAGAAGAACCTTCTTCTCGGGTGCTGCGGCTTTCTTAGGAGGCATTTTCTTCTTTGCTAGACAAGCAGGAGACGCAGAGAACAATCGAGTTCCCGGAGGTGCGAGATAATGATGAACGTACGCTCGTGGACAGCAAAATATCCGAGCGAACCCAGCGGGTGCTTGAAAAAATCGATCAAGCATCCAATTTGGTACCAGGCAGAAAATATTCGTCAATATGCGCAAACAAGCATTAAGAGAAAACTCACGGTCACGTGCACTCGTAACTCAATGAGCCAGAGAGTTTTTGACTTCTTACACCTATATCCAAGCTTTATTCACTTACTTGTAATAGGACGTAAACTAATACTACTTTTACTTCCAGGATTTACTGTCAGGTCTGATGATCTACGCTATTCCACATCTAATTCCGTTGCATGAAGGCAGGTCCATTATAACGGCACACCCAAGTGAAAAATTCAAGCATCATGTGTGGGCTCAAGGTTATTAAATGAGTATGAGTGAAATTTCGATAATGATTGAAATTACAAGTCCTGCATGCCTAAAGAAATGAACAAGTATACATAGAATCGTATACATAAACAAAGAGGATGTCCATGAGATAAAATGCCAACCGATGAGTAAAGACTCATAAAGACGGCCTTTTAGGGGTTGGTTCCATCTCGTAATCTTTGACCACTTGTCGGTCAATACTGACAAGGACAGGCTACAGTAATAATGCTATCAAACAGAAGATTCAGGATGAACATCAACGGAGGGAGCTTACAGGTCCCCGTCTGCTATGCGAGGCTTTGAATGAGAAATCGGTATCCATGTTGGATAGGTTGGAGATGTTTGACACCCCGCCGAGCTTTCCAGATAGTGACTCACGGCCGTTGAGCGTTGCTAGTAAACTGTTAAGGAACACTAATCCATCAAGGTCAGAATCTTGTATCATCACTGAGATGATGGACTCACGTTTACTAAGGGAGAAGTAGATCCCGATGAACGTGAACTCGTTTGGCCATATAGTATAGGTGATAAAGCAAGCAGTGGAACATATTCTAGAGTGTGAATTAATAATCTTCGTGGGGCGCCGCGAAACAATACCAAGACTCACGTCGTCAAAAGACCTGTTGAAGCTACATTTCAGCCGTCTTTGATCAATCTACGCAGTGTCGTTGACTTACTTGTATTTATGGTGTACATAATTAGCACGGTGACTATTGAATCAGTCCTGAAAAGGAAATTAGTAGGTGCAGTCAGGCTCATAGGAAAGTCGTATGTACTTCTTGAACCCTGTCTTGCGTTGCGAGAGACTGAAGCATAGGGTTCCGGCGATTAACAGATCGGCTGCAACCCCGCTTCCAAGTGAGGTGTACAGGAAATACTGAGTGTATATATGTTGATCAAAAATTGACGTGTGGACAGGAGCCTTTACAACTCACAGAAATTTTAGAGAAGTGCCGAAACTCTTTCATAGCGAATCTGTATGTGTTTGACAATAAGAAACCGCTAGGTTGAAATATAGGCAAGACGAACGCTCGTGTAGCGAATGCTGATTTCCAAGGTTAGAATCATGGTACCAGAAATTAGAGAGAAGTAGATCTTACCGATTCCAGTAACTAGGATTGATCAACAGCGTTTAGTTTCTAGTATAGCCGCCGCGATATATCACAAACGTACCGAATGTGCATGTTGAAGTTAAGGCCTGGAAGGAAGATAAGATCAGATCAGATCAGTCTATACGAGACATGATATCTAGAAGTACTTACGATGCAAGTGATAAGAATATAGTTTCTGCGCGTCACTATTTTCAAGCAATGAGATCAGTCAAAGTGTTAATAGCGAATAAGATTACTTACTTAGCCAGACGCGACCACCAAATATACTGCACACAAGATCAAAAAAGGAAAGGAAGGAGGCAACTTCGTATTTACCATCTGACGATCGCGTCACTAATGCACTAGGTTGAAAGTAGGTTATTATGCTCCTCAACTGAACAGTGGTTGTTTACCGTGACATAGATTTGGGCCTGCAGCAGGGTTTCTGTTTGCCGTTCAACGTTGTCAATATCAAACGATGACGTACCAGGAGACTCCTGTAGTTGGATTGTAAGTTCAATGAGCGTTGTTTCGTCAAATAATGACAATAACACAGACCATGGAGGTGCAGCGAGGGCAGCAAGGTTTCCGAAATTTGAGACCATGTAGATATACAATCCATGCGTAACGAATGCAAGGTGTACCGTGTCCAAGATCCTGTCGACATCAATAATGATGGAAACGGGTGATGGGCGTCTAAGTGCTCACCAGAGGAAGAAGATCTGGATGTACCGTATCAGCTAAAAACTGAGACGTAGATAGATTCAGATGCGCACTATTCCCCTGAACCATGATTTATCTCTCTTGCTGTATTTGATGAAGTAAAGGTAGGCCTGGACGCATGTGATCCCGTAGAAACTATAATGAAATGTCAAGTAAATTAATGACCAAGGAACCTCTCAGGGGTTTTGGGAGACGAACATTCCGGCTATCAAGTTTCCCAGAAACGCGGCGCCCAATTTACTGTCCAGAGGAATTGGGGGGTGAAAAGTGGTGGCCATTAGACCTTATGTGTAAACGACCGTCAAGGACGTGGAATGAGTGAAAGTAAGGAAGGATTGGCCAGACCCGTTATTATACATACTTCCCGCCGCCTTTCGGGAAAAACCTTGGCGATCGCTTGAAAAAAATGAGGTTATCATGTGACCGGCTATCAGTATTCCTCGAAGGACACTTCGGTTTCCTTCGGTCTCTCGGTTACGCCAAAGGACCAATAGTTAATGTTCGTAAGGCATAATGCGGCTAGTTGAGTCCAAGACAAGATGGCTTCTCATGGACGCGTTGCTTTCAGCCGATGCAATTGATGTCAATTCGTACAAAAACGTTCTCGGGTTGAGAGAGGAGGTGGAGGAACGTGATTTTGAGGCACTGTGGATAACACTAAAGAATATCAGAACTTGATTTACAATCTCGTCATAACTTAGCTTACCCAGTGACTCGTGATAGAGGTATGGAAGCTCCGGGAGCAGCAAAAAAGAATTATATATTTGTTCGGCCGTGAAATCAACTGAGCTGATCGCAAATATAAAGTACAATGAACAAGCTCCGTTGTATTCAGATACTGACATCTTTCGACACATTTGAGACATATCAGAAGCGCGAAAATGAATATGCAGTCGTATCGACTATTAGCGACCGGCCTTGGGTTGGTGCAACAGGGCCGTGCATGCTTGATGCTCCAAGAACTATTGATGGAAGACTCGACCAGAAGAATATCATCACATAATAAAACTCGGCAGGCATCTGCCAAGGAGCTCGAAGTTATTGTGGGAGCAACGTACATACAAGGTTGAGGAACGATACAGGCGCGCGGCAATATGCCACGGACGCTGCTGATCCTTCACCTGCGTCCTCGCTGCAGTTTGGAATATTTCTTTTGCAAGTTGAGAAGGACTTGAATGAACTACATGATGTCGGAATAACTTGCCTTGAACACCAAGCAGCTAAAAAAAAAGCGTCAAGAAGAGCTCTGTCAAGGAACACCATGGATGTGGATTTGAACTTTGAAAACGACCCCATCATCAAAATGAATAAAAAGATATGCCCTCTGCAAGGCTCGAACTTGCGACCTCAGGATTACATGACAAATGCCATGTCATATTGCTATGAGACCTGCGCTCTAGCCAACTGAGCCAAGAAGGCGTTGAATTTTAGGTACGTGTACTAATCAGAGAGTGTCTCTGGAATGAGAAGACTTTGTTTAATCTGACACCGCGACTTTGACTTTGCCTGGACTGCCACCAACAACATTTACGTCTACTTGACGAATACTGTGCTTTCTTAAAGCACGTTCTTTGCGATGATGATGGACGACTTCACGCAACTGGTTGTCCCGCAACCGGCTCAGATCTCGATTAATCCGACTGCAAAGGAGTGTCCTTCAGATGGCTTTAACGTGCGTTTCATGCCTTATAGTGTATCTCAAGTTCTGGAATTTCATTAGTACCCAAAATTTCGCCAATTGAACAAGCAAGAGCGTGTCAAACTCTCTATAAAGCCGTATCCGCATCAACCCAATCTACTTTACCTTCTTTTCGCAGTTGCGAACTCAAAAGGATGGTTTGGAGCCGTGACATTGCAAGACGATGGAACACACTGTTTGTTATCATTCCCTCTGCTTCGATGTCCTGTCATTGAATCACGATGCAGCTTTGGTCTTCTCACAATTAGCTGATCTACGTTCCGCTTTCAAAAGTGCCAAAGCCAGCAATGAGACCTTTACACCTCAACGAACAATACGGACCAATTCCCAAAAACCGATTATTCTTGCATTTGCAAACAGTGAAACGCGTTTGTTCGTTGCATTTGAGGGCGGCGAGCTTCTAGTCTATGACACCGCCAAGCTTTTCTCTGCTGGTAATGACTCAGTGAATCCCATCTATGCACTACCCCCAACTAGAGGCCCAATACGCGCCTTAGCGCCTAATCCTGGCCCCGAACCAAGTCTCCTTGATTTCCTCGCAGTGGTTTACTCGGACAACGCAATCGTTTTGTACAATATGAAGCTAGAGGCGCAGGGAGGATGGAGTTCTACATCAGGAAATGCGCCGGTTGCGGGTAAGTTTTTGCGTTCTTTATATCTTTCATATCACTTATGATTCGTAGTTGCGTGGTCTCCGAAGGGAAAACACATCGCGATCGGTTTGCAAAGCGGTGACATTCTGACATATCCGCTAACTAACAAAAGCTCGTTACACAAGCATGTTCCGCCTACACACCAAAGCCCGCTTGCTTCACTTGATTGGCTTACACCCGGTCATACTTTCAGAACAAGCTACGGAGGATTAGGGACAGATCCCGTACAACACATAATCTGTGTTGATCCCAAGACGCAAACAGCGATATATTACGCCCCCAATTTCCCTTTCCCGGCCTCTGACCGCTCGAATCAATCACACATCCTTGCACTACACAAGTGGGACGAAGGAGCAGGCGCGACAGAATCCAAGTCCCTCGTCGTGGTGGCTGATAAAGCATCAGTCGACATCGAGATCCTGGGAAGCATTGGTACCCAGTGGTACCAAGAGTCACAAGAAAATCCTCTTTCTTTACCATTGAACGACGATCAGGGGGATACGCTTCTCCTGGGCTTAGCTGTTGACCTAACGGATGAGCAGGTGATGGAGCCCATCATGTATGCGTACCTTGATGACGGGACTGTTCAAGCGTGGCATTTGGAACACTCTACACCCTATTCTGGGTTGATAACATCTCAGACTGTGACCGCGGCCGCCTCCCCTGCAACGGTTATATCACCAATTTCTCCACCATCACAAGCGCCATCTACTTTTGGTCAGCCTTCTTCTCTTGGTCAGACCAGCACTGTTACATCGGTGTTTGGCATGCCCTCTGCTTTTGGCACACAGGCCGCTTCGGCGTTTGGAACAACTGGGTTTGGACAAAAAACGACTTCTTCGGCGTTTGGTCAGCCGTCGCCTTTTGGACAGGCTTCGTCCTCATCTGTGTTTGGTACTCCGTCAGCTTTCGGGCAGACGTCAAGTTCGACGAATGCATTTAGCAGTTTGCAAACGCAGTCTTCTCCATTTGGTCAGCCAGCGAATCCATCGGTGTTTGGAGCGGGTTCGGGTGCATTTGGGAGTGGTTCGCCTAGTGCGTTTAGCGGTGGTTCATCGGGCGCGTTTGGTGGGGGAAGCTCGTCGGGTGGTGCTTTTAGTGGTAGTTCAGTTGGAGGAAATACGCCATCTAATGTATTCGGAAATCCTTCGTTTGGAACGGCGGCACCGTCAAATGCTTTTGGAGGAGGAGGTAACTCTTTCTCATCTCTTGCTAACAATGGCTCGGTCCATAATGTGTTTGGACAAGGAAGTTTTGAAACACCGAGCTCGTCATCGAGTTCTGCGCCCGTTGCTCAGATGACACGCGAAGAGTCTATGTCTATGTCGGATGACACTCCCTCTCTCGGCGGAATGGGTTTGGGTGCACCTAATGACTCGTCCCAGTCGGCCAAATCTGGAGGAATTTTTGGATCGTTTGCGACCAACGTTGCACCATCAACGGATACGACGTCCACGTTCGGTCTCATCAAGCCTGCATCGGGTGCTTTCAGCAACTTTTCGGCAACCACGACTAGCGCCACCGACCAAAAACCGGCTACAGAGCCAGCGCCTGCTTTGGCCTTTGCTAACACGACTAAGCTTGCATCCGGATTTGGGCAGTCGTCGTTTGGAAATCCATCTTTTGGACAGCAGGCGGCATTTGGGCAATCGTCGTTTGGTAAGCCAACTGCTATTCAACCGGCATCTGGATTTAGTGGAGGGTTTGGAGCCTTTGCATCATCAGCACCGTCCTCTTTTGCTGCGGCAGCTAAACAGTCAGGCAATCCGGTCTCTGGTGGATTCGGTGCTTTTGCTTCTTCTTCAGCATCACCGTTTGGCGCCACTGCGGCGACTACTTCGCCGGCGAGTGGTAGCTTTGCTGCTGCTGCTGGAACTGGGGCATTGGGAACGGGATCTGCGTTTGGAACGTCTGGATTTGCTGCGTCTCCATTTGCGAAATCATCATCCGAGAAGGAAGTTGAAACATTGGAGAGTTCACCGACTAAGGCGTCTGCGAGGCCAACTATCTTGACGGAGTCTCCGCCGTCATCGCCAGAGGTTACACCACGACTGGTGAAAGCTTCCATTGATGATCAGCCTCCAGCACCGTCGACCGATAATGCTTCGACTACTCCGGCTTCTTCACCTTTCGGCAAGAATACGGGACCTACTCCAGGTGCCTTTGCCAATCTCGTCACAACCCCTTCTGTCTTCAAACCGGCTGCCGGCTTCGGTGCCTTTGGGAGTGATAAAACCCCCACGTCATCTCCGTTCTTTAATGCCAATGCAGATACGAAAAGCCTTACCTCGGGTCTGCCAACTGCACTTGCCGGCTCACCAAGTTTAACCGGGACGCCGTCGACTTCTACGTCGCCTGCGTTCGGATCTTCTTCTACGCTTGGGGCTGCACGATCAATCTTTCCAGTTGTCTCGGCGGGATCGCCGACTCCTGCTAAGGCTCCTGCCACTGGAGGATTCGGAGCGTTTAGCGGAGTATCTACAGGTTTCGGGGCATTATCAGGGCCGAAGATGTCGTTTAATGAGCTATTGAAGGTGGGAGATAGTGATTCGAAAGACTCGGTCAAGCCTAGCACAAGCACGAGTGCGGAAGCAGAGAAACCCAAGCCTGTGTCTGTTTTCCCGATCATTGACAGGGATTTACCTGTTCCTATGACACCTCCAAAGGAGCCACTGAATAGAGAAGACACTTTGTCAAGTACATTCTCTGGTTGTTTCATTTCGAGCCGTATCTCTGAAATTCATTCCTTTAGCATCACATGACACAGAAGGCAAAGGTGGTTTGTCTGACGAACCGTCCTTTGGCAATCTTTCGACAATTTCTCTTACAAGTTCCTTCACTGAAGTCAATGCTGAAGAAGCAGGCGAGAGAGATATCCATTCTGGCAGTGAAGATGCTGAAGAAGAGCAGGATGGCTTCTTGTCCGATGACTTGGAGGTGGATGAAAGCGAGATCGAAGATGAGGAGTCTGAGTCTGAGTCTGAGTCTGAAGAAGAACCGACTCAACTTTCCGATGTACCTGAGGAAGATGAAGAAGAGGAAGAGGAAGAGGAAGAGGGCTCTAAGGACAAGGATACTGTTCCAGAGCCAACTGCAGTGCCCTTACCTCAATCTCGCTCTCCTTCCCTAACTCCACAACCAGAAGTGCCTCAGGTCAAGGTCACACCCTCACCTCCACCGGAAACTTTGCCAGAGAAAATCCAAGAAGGAAGCACAACACCTCCAGGGACACCAACGAAAGAAGTTACCCCGCCTCCCATTCGGCCCGTGCTTGCGTCAGCTCCCTCCCCAGCACCTTCCACTCCGTTTGGCTTGAACTTGGGCCGACCTAGCACTCGCCCAACTCGTAGCTCGCCGTTGGCAAGCTCCGCGGTGTCTCTTGCTGACGATGATGAAGCACCTCCTTCGCCTGCGAAGCCGCTCGTATCTCCTCAACCTCGTATTGCGCCTTTGCCCACAAAAGATGAGTCGGATGAAGATGCAACCTCAAGCAGTAAACCGCCTCGGCCTAGAACTCCGCCACTTCTGTCCGCCTTTGGTTCATCTAAACTTGCTGCATCGCCTGAAACACCTGAAACACCTGCAACGCCTGCAGCGCCTGTAACAGCTGCAACGCCCGCGACACCTGCAACACCTGCAACACCTGCAACACCTGCAACACCTGCAACACCTGCAACCCATTCAACACCTGCAACACCGACTATAACCGCTGTTCAGACCTCTTCAACGACTTCCGCAACACCTGCACCACTCCCGACCCTCGGTTTGTCTGACAAACGTAGGACGTTCGCTACGTATTTGCTCTTTCAAATGCTGATCTCGCTTCTTTCTTTCCAGCGAATACAGCACCTCAACCTACAACTGCAGTCACACCTGTCTCGTCTAGCTCTGGTTCTCTCGCTAGTCTCGCAGCCAAAGCAGAGACGCCGAGTACTCAGTCACCGATACCCAGCCAAGCATCAAGCCCCGTTGCAGCCCCAAGTGTACCCACTAGCTTCTTTGGCAAAACCTTCAGTCTCTCGGCAGGCAAAGGAAAAGGAAAGGAAAGTGACTCATCATTATCAGGTCCGATCCCATTGAGTAGCAAGGCGAATGAATCGACTCCAGCGGCAATGCCACCTCCCATCGATTTGGGGGCCTTGAAGGGCAAGCCTGTAGCTACGGCGACTTCTGCTCCTGTTACGCCGCCGCCTTTCAATCTTTCTGGTTTCAGCCTGAAGCCCCCTACGTCGACTACATCGGCTACAAATAATGGATTATCAACCCCGGTATCTTCTCCATCTCCAGTTCTTGCAGTTCCAAGAAAGTCTCCTGTCAATGTTCCCTCAGAGGCTGGTTTGCAGCGCGAATGTATGCTTGTTTATGGCGCCGTGAATGAAGACCTTACTTCTGTGAGTCTTCTATATATTTTTGTTGTACTGCTGACACTAACCAATCAACAGCTTAAAGTTATTGCCGAGCAACATACAAAAGGTTTAGGGACAATTCAGGCGCGCGGTAATATGCCACGGACGCGAGCGGACCTTGCTGATCCTCGAGAGTGGTCACCTGCGTCGTCGCTACAGTTCGGAAGAATTCTTCTGCAATTTGAGAAAGATTTGGACGAACTGCATGACATCCGGATAGCACAGCGCACGCAGTTGAGAGAACTTCAAAGCAATGTTCTAAAAGGTTGGTGTTCACCGCGCATTCCCCGATACAATGGGTCTCATTATACCCATTTCTCTAGCCAAAACTCGGAAGGAAGAGATTGGTCGATTCAATCGTGCCAAGGATGACAAAGAATTTGCAAAGATGCTGAAGGCGCGCTCACTTGGGCCTGAGCATCTTGAAACTCAAGCGCAGCTTCGCCGTGCTATTAGAGTATGTCTACTTTTTTTCTGGTATGAGTTCCTTCATAACGGGGATGTGTAGGTGATACGAGACCGAGTTCAGACGCTTGAGGATCATCTGAAAGGGTCGAAGAAAAAGCTCACACAAGTAAAGACAGGTAGACCCTCCATACGGTGAGTATCAGGACTTCTTTTCAATGTCATTTGACTTTAACTTGGCACAGACCACCATCACTGGACTCCATCAACCGCACATACCGTAACATTGATCTTGCCTTGAACGAACAAGCAGCTAAAATTGCGCTGTTAAAAAAGCGTTTTGCTAAACTCCGTCCCTCTTCCCAATCATCGATATCTGATCTTTCATCATCATCGTCTTACCTCAAACGTGATCCTCGTCTTCCTTCACCTCAGTCCAATCATCGCTCAGCTGTTACGCCCGATGTCGCCGCCTCTACTGCCGCTGCTCTGAATGCCGAACGTGCAGCGCACCGCCTCAAACGGGCTCTCCTCCAAGCGCGGTCGGCGCCACTGCTCAACACTACAGTATCAATGGCTCCTTCTCCCCCACTGTCCTTCAATACACCACAGAAAGAACAGAAAGAAGTGAGACCTACGTGGACACCACCTGAGCGGCGTGGAGCGACTGGAGCGAAGAAACATGGAGTCATACCATTTAACAGAAAGACAAGTAGCCCCGGCTCACAAGGAAGTGTCTACAGCGGCAACGGCAGTACAGCTTCACAGTCATTTGACTGGGGTCCGTTACCGAGTTTTAACTACGAGCAGAAGGCAAATAATTTTGCAATTACTCCTTTGAGAAGGTGATATTACGGAGTTTGTAGTGGTTATTGTTTTTGTAATGGGACATGACATACAGTGTCTAAAAATAGCACACACTTTTTTTGATTCTGTTAAAGCATCTTTGGACGGAAAACATTTCGAACTCGGAATCCGATCAAGCTTTCTGTATGCGTATGCCGGTTATCAGCACGGACAGTCTGCTCAAGGATGGATTGATGGTGAGGGAGAAATTTGAAGGTCTCGGGACTGTGATGCCGATGTGGACGAAACCTTGGCAACCTCTCGGTGAAGTGTTTTGATGATCAGTGCTGCGGAGAATAACAAAACGGTCGCCGTCTCAGGCCGTGTGTCCAGGTCTCTAAAACTTTCCTTTCCCTTTCTACGACTGGTCGTTATTACAAGTTTCTACGCCTCTTCTGTTCCATTCGACTATGCTTGCCCCCACACTGATTCTATCTGCCATTATCTCCTTCGCTGCAGCGCAGTAAATCTCTTCATCTGTCGATCACCGTCCTGACCTATCTCATCGTTGACTTTCCACAGAGTGTCAATCTCTGACTCTTGCCAACAAGCTCTCGCCAACATTGTGACATCGCCTGACGTGAACGCGTGTTTAACGCCCTCACCTCTTGTCCCCCTCCTTACGAACCCCAATGCTTCGATCGTCGACCCTGTAAACAACTGGCTTACACAAATCTGCGCCGCTCCTGCGTGTTCCAACACGACTCTCGCGAATATCGTCTCTGGTGTCACGAGCGGATGTGGCACTGAATTACAAGCTTTCGGGCTTTCCAGTTCCGACAATAGCGCTATAACCGCAGTTGTTCAACAATTTTATCCGACTGCACGCAAAGCTGTTTGCTTGAAGGAGTGCGTCTTATATATCGCTTGTCATTTTGTATCTTATACTCATGTCTCAATAACTCTAGTGGAAACACAAACTGTATCACGCAGACCCTTACAAATGCGCAAAATGTCCTCGGTCCGCTCTCTGTCGCCAACATCGCGACTCTCGTCATTACCGGTGGTATGACCCTCCCCACTAACGTTACCTGCTCAAATTGCACCAAGGCAATTTACAATACAATCAACGCCGATGCTCCTGGGTTATTAGACCAAGAAGTCGTTCAGGATCAATGTGGCCCCTCCTTCATTGGTATGAATTCATCGAGCCTTGACATTCGGTTTTCATTGAATTATTTGCAGATGGAAAGACTCCGGCTGGTATCTCAAACGCTTCAGACGTCACCACGAATAATAATAATGGTGCAACACGGTTCTCATTCGGTGTCCTCTCCGGTGCATCCATTGTTGCTGTCCTTGCCCTCGTGTGAGGGTGCTAGCCATCAACGTGCTATACTTACTTGACCGTGACCGATTAAGTGATACAGCCTTGAATTTGACACCTTTAAAATGGACAGATCTATGATATGTCGTGTTCACTTGATGTGCAGACACATATATATAAATTGTTTGTGATAGTATACTTGACGGACCCTGGTTCTTCTGCGCCATTAATAATTAGAAGTGCTATGTGGGTTAATAATTAGAAGTGCTATGCGGTTGACAAGGAGAGTTTACGCGCTGTTGCATTGAGTTGTTCGGTGCCGACCTTCAACTTGAACTCGGACAGTAGAGATAGTCGTTGTTTTGTGAGTACATTCCTGAGAAGCTATACTTTGATTTCTCTGTACAGAAACACTGCGAAGGCTGCAAATATCAATAACAGACAGATACGCTAACCCTTCTGTTTGGTTAATGCTATCTTTACAGAAACACTGCGAAGGCTGCAAATATCAATAACAGACAGATACGCTAACCCTTCTGTTTGGTTAATGCTATCTTCCCTAACTACCGATACAAGTTGCATTTAGAAGTTACATTCTATGTTAAAATAAGAATCCTAACTATAACGCAAATGTATACCAAAGATTGATAAAGAACTAAAGCAAGTGTACCTACCTCTTCGGTCAAACCACTTTCTTAAAATGCGCTCAACGCCTGATTTTCTTCTTGTTTTGAGAACCGAAATGCAAGAGTCCGTCCCTCAGCCCTTGCGTTTCGAGCTTGTTTCTATGTCTCCACAGGAGCAACCAAGGTACCAAGGTAACCCTTTCTATCATCATTGAGCGCCAAAATGAGAGTTCTAACGATAGAGATGCGACATCTGTGCATTTGATGTCGGAAATTATATAAGAAACGGCACAGCACAATTACTGCTGTCCAGGCAGTTTCATACAATCTTGTCCCAAGCTGTCATTCTGTTTCCAATCCCACATGAGCCTCGGACGTTCTGACATCCATTCCAGGAGCATAAAATCCAAAGAGAACAGTATCCTGACAAGGCCATTAAGAGCATGGAAATGGCAGTCTTGCCCTTCCTGGCCTCCAATTGAGATACAATGACCTTCATTGCCACAAATCGTGTATGCGATGTATTCAACGCCATCTGAGCGAGCAGACAGAGAAGTAAAGGCATGCTTCAACAAGAGTAAATATGACAGACAGGTCGATGTCAATCATTGTACAGCATATAGGGTACTGCATTTTTTTCCATGATCATGGACGAGGACTGGTGTCATTTGAATAACAACCATTGCTGTGAACCATGATGGTCACCATTGGACGCGTCATGTCCTCTTCGCTTCTAGACTGGGAGCATACTGCGTCAGAGCTCAAGAAAAAAGGCCTCCTTGCAAACCACGGTTGGTTCAATAGTTTGAATAAGTTGGTTCACAAGCACGTTTTATGACAGGTTCTCGCTTGACCCATAATATTGAAAGATAGTAGAAGCCATGCTTGAACTCAAATCATGCAAGCATGCAACGCCGCGCAAGTTAGGTCACTTCACATTTCTAACTACTCTACTGTTGTCAACAAGGCAATATTCGTATTTGATGCTCTTGCCTGATAGGCCTCAAAAGACGTATCCCCCACTTCTGGGGCCTTTCCGGTATGATATGAAGACCAATTAGCACAGAGAAATTTCCAGACCTTCACCGCATATTCCCACTGTTCCTCAACTGTGGCTCTCCTAGCAAAAGTCGACCTTCGTTTGTGTTGAAAGATGCTGTCAAGAGATCCTACCCCGTCATAATCTACGTCATATCCATACCAATGGAAGTCGACTTGCAAGTGTCAGCTAGTTGTGCACGGCAAACTTCAAACGAGACTGACTAGGTGCCACTTCGTACCGTAATTCTGAGAGGAAGTCACGTATTTCACTGCACCTCAAGGTATATTTGTCCACATCAAAGAGCCGGGCATGATACTCGAATTTCTTGTTTGGACAATCATGGTAGCATGCTTGAGAAAAATCCACAATGAACGGTTTATCATCGAGGCATGTAATATTTCTATCAAGATCGAAATCATTGTGGAAAACGCCACTCTTGTGTATTTCCAGCAAAAGCTTGAAAGTTTGAACACTTGGGTTAAAATTTATATCAAGATTTCAACAACAGGATTGAAAAAGTTACTTACCCGAAGTCTGAAAGGCCACTACCTGTCGACCATTGCAGGTTTTCGCTTGAACCAGGGTATTGATATACCATACAAGCACAATCAATAAGTGTGTCATATAGTTTCCAGTAGACCTTGGTTTCATACAACCCATAGTTTTTTGGAACTCCTTTTCCATAGAGAGATTTGTTTTTGCATAAATGGTCTTGATAGAATTTCGCTTCTTGGTTGTAACTCTGGAATGTTTCAGAATAAGACTCTTCATCGCTACCCCAAAGTATCTTGACGACAACATCACGAGGAGAAGGCTCATTGGGCAGAATGATTATTCCCATGAAATAGTGCTCGTCAGCTTGGAAGTATCCGTGGATGCTTTCAGTCACATCAATGATGGCAACAACGCCTGGTTGCATGAGTTTGACAGATCTGCTTTGATGGAAAGTAACCTCATTGGAAGCTACTCCCTCTGGAAACGGCGATAGGGTTTTGGAAGAGAATTTGAGTGAAAGTGACATCGACTCAAGTGGCTAAGCCAGTACCAGGGTTTGTTTATATCCCATGTGCCAGAGTTACATAACCAAAGCAGGATGAATAAACCACGGTTGGTTCAATCAGTGTTGTCAGAAGTCGAGGTAACCACCCCCTGCTTATGCTATTCAGATGGTGGACAACAAAGAAGAGGCGAGTTGACTTGGTCGCAACGTAGATGCTCTGGAAGAGGAGGTGGAAAAACTCCCTCTGGTTCCACTCCATGCGCACCATGGATAGCTCCCTCCCTTCCAAAGATAACTTTTCAGAGACCTCTGTCATTGTCATTCAACTGCGCATGGGCCACGTTCTGCTCAATTTACACCTATTCGAAATTCGCAGAGCAGAATCACCAGTCTGCCCTCACTGTCAAGGTCTCACGGTCAAGTCCGTTCAGCACTACCAGATCGTCTCTCATTACGCCGCATCCACCCCGTGCGCATTGCCTTACAGCTCACTAATAATACATTACATCATTTCTACTAACGGCCATAGGTACCCCCTTGACCAACTACTGACCCTCTACAGATGCTTGTCTTGACCACGCTCGCCCTGCGAGCTTTTGTTGTACCCTACACCGCAGAACGCGAATAATGTCATTACCTCAGGACTAACAGGGGAGGGTGGCCGAAAACAGCACTGGGACACTCCGCATATGCGGGGTGGCGAGGACTCACATAGCTCTTGTAGTTTAGATTACCTGTTGATGTGCCGTGCAGAATAGGTTCCGTCCGCATTGTGCACGTTAAATGGAACGAAAAAAAGGAAAGGTTACTATACTGTATTCTCTGATGAAAGGTGACATCTCTCGCATTTCCAAGGATTTGAGTGGGGAGGACGGACATTGTCAGGAAAAATTGTAACATTGGTTCACAAGCACGTTTTATGCCAGTCTGCGATATTTGAGAAAGGGAATAAAAGCCATGCTTCGCTGAACTCAAATTTCAAATACTTCATAGCAATCATTCATGTTTCTAACTACTTTGATTCGTCAACCATCGTAGATGATCTCTTCACCACATCTTGCCTTATAGGCCTCAAAAGACGTGTCACCCACTTCTGGGGCCTTTTCGGTATGATATGAAGACCAATTAGAGCAGAGAAATTTCCACACATTCACCGCATGTTCCCACTGTTCCTCGACTGTGGCATCCTCACTAAAATTCGCCCTTCGTTTGTGTTGAAAGATGCCATCAAGAGATTCCACTCGACGATATCTTACATCATATCCATACCAATGGAAATAGACTTTCAAGTGTCAGCTAGTTGTGCAACGACAACTTAAAAACCTGACTTACGAGGTGCCACGTAGCGCCGCAATCTTGCGAGAAAGTCACATAATTCACCGCACCCCAGGGTATATGGATCCACATCAAAGAGCCGGGCAGGATACTCGAATTCCTTGTCTGGACAATCATGGTAGCATGCTTGAGAGAAATCCACAATGAACGGTTTATCATCAAGGCATCTGATATTGAAATCAAGATCGAAATCATTATGTCTAATGCCGCTCTTGTGCATTTCCAGCAAAAGCTTCACAGTCTGAACACTTGAATTCAAAATTACGTCAAGATTTCAACGACAGGATTGAATAAAATTACTCACCCAAAGTCTGAAAGGCCACTACCTGTCGACCATTGCAGGTTTTCGTTTGAACCACAGTATTGATATACCATACAAGCACAATCGATAAATATGTCGTATAATTTCCAATAGAGCTTGGTTTCATACAATCCATAGTTTCTTGGGACTCCTTTTCCGTAGATGGATTCGTTTCTGCATAAGTGGTCTTGATATAACTTTGCTTCTTGTTTGTAATTCTGGAATGTTTCAGGATAAGACTCTCTATCGCCACCCCAGAGTAACTTGACGACAACGTCACGAGGGGAAGACTCATTGGTCAGCATGATCCTTCCCATGAAATGATATTCATCGTCCTCGTACTGGAAGTATCTGTCAATCCTTTTTGTCACATCAATGGTAGCAACAACGCCTGGTTGCATGAGTTTGACAGAGCTGCTTTGGAGGAAATTGACCTCATTGGAGGCTACTCCCTCTGGAAACGGTGATAGGGCATTGGAAGAGAATTTCAGTGAGAGCAACATGGACTGAAGGAGCTAAAGCATGTCATGATCAGATATTTTCGATATATTTACTTATTTATTTATTTTTTGTGTTTTACATATCTTTCCCTATTTTACCCTATTCTACCCCCTAGTTCACGAAGTATCACTTATTTATTTATTTTTTGTGTTTTACATATCTTTCCCTATTTTACCCTATTCTACCCCCTAGTTCACGAAGTATCGGTTCTCCTTTAGTTCCCCTTTAAACTATGACGTTCTATGACGATTAAACCCCTTTAGTTATCACAAGGACAATTTCCATTCGCATATGATTATTAGAAGAAATAGTATAAAAGCCCAATGTATTTGGTAGATAACTCTAACTTGGTTATTGTTGGTTTTCTGATTTGTTTACAAGTCGAATCTTGACAAAGCAGTTACGAAAGTATTCGTTGTTACTGTGTCATGGGAGTGACAAGTGAGACAACATGTGACAGGGGTAACTGTGAACACAATGCCATAACCTGAGTGGCACAACTGCTTTGTCCAACTTATCTATATACAGGTGCACATCAGCAGCACCCTCAGCAGCACCTCAAAGGCTAAAAGTAGTACTAATAGATAAATGTTGAAAGAATAGAAATTGTAAAGTAAGAGAATGACAGAAGAAATAAGAAAAGGAATGAAAGAAGAGTGAAGAAATAAGGAGTGAAAGAGGGAAGAAATGAGGAGTCCCCTGACAGAATCATAAACACTACTTGGCACTGTTGCACTTTTTTGTCAGTAGATTGCCAGATCAAAGACTTAATGGCCCTTTATTTATATTATCTATATTTGACTCTAGATACCAAATATATTCATCAATGATAAAAAACTAAGATAATATGTGTACTTGTTGTCAGGGGACCCCTCATTCCCTTCTTCTTTCACTCCTTATTTCTTCACTCTCCTTTCATTCACTTCCTTATTTCTTTGTCAGGGGACCCCTCATTCCCTTCTTCTTTCACTCCTTATTTCTTCACTCTCCTTTCATTCACTTCCTTATTTCTTCTACCATTCTCTCATTTTGCTGTTACTACTTCTTCAACACTATCTGTTGGTACTATTCTCAACCTTTGAGGTGCTCTGGTTCTTTAGCTATCACTCAGACAAGTGTGGGCCCTTCAGCACCGCTCCAGGCTGCTTAGATAAGCCGAAGTTTGCCTTTCTGACTTCTAAAGTCCGGAGTTTTCCTCCCTTGTTTGCACACTTGTTTGGTTAGTCAATTTTCGAGTTTTTAAGGTTTTGTTGTACTGTACAGTTGTTTCCCATGCTTCAGAGGCCCCAGAAGCGTCCAACCTGGCATAGGGAATCCCCAGACTTGTTCTCTTTGGATCTCCCTCTGCCAGGTGAGTAGCTACCTTGATATTGTCAGTATATATTCTAATACACTTTGGATCTCCCTCTGCCAGCTGTGTGACTGAGCCACAGCCTCTAGAGGTCGCCCTTACAGCAGAACAAGTCTCTACATTTCGGTCTGGGAGCCCCCTTCAGCCTGCTTGAGCCCTCTCTTGCCCCTTTAGGTCCCTCCCCCACTGGATTACTCCCTGCCCCTCTGTTGCTTCTATGACCCAACCAGCCCCCTCAGACACTCTCCTGGACGCTTCTGCCCCTCAGGATGATGCCTGGGGTCGCTTGCTTGCTCTGGAGACTCAGGTGCAGACCACTCAAGCTTCCCTCACCCTCCACACCACCAAACTTGCTGGATTACATCAGGCCACAGACACTATCTCCCATTCCCTTCAGGCCCTCTTAGAGCGCCTCCCTCTCACTCCTACCCCTCTCCAGGCACCTCCAGTTAGGGCTGGCACACCCCCAGTCCCTCGCTTTGGGGCCTCCCCCCCAGTTCATGCCAATATTCCTCGCCCAGCACTCCCAGACGCATTCAATGGTGACCGAGCGATAGGCGAGCGTTTCCTGCAGTCCTGCATCACCTATATTCAGCTTAGTGGTGAGGCTTTCCCCTCTGACGCTCTCAAAATCGCTTGGGTTCTTTCTTACATGAAGTCTGGGCGAGCTTCAACATACGCGCTACGAGTCTTTCGACGTCCTGGAGGAGTAGAGAGTTTTGGAAGTTGGGATCAGTTTGAGAAGGAGTTTTGGACAGAGTTCTTCCCCTTGGACCCTGCTAAGGTGGCAGCTCTCACTCTCCGAGATCCTCATCGATATGGGCAAGGGAAGCGGACCCTAGATGAGTACATCGACTCCTTCAGAGCTCTTGCTGAACAGGCCTGTTATCCGGATGGTCTTCAGCTCTGTCTCACCTTCCGAGATGGCCTCCTTCCCTCTCTCATGGATCGGATCGACAGCATGGCTGAGGGACGACCTGATGACACGAGTATCGAGACCTGGTATCAGGTAGCACGTGATCAGTGGCAGCTCATGGAGTTACGACGTGAGCTCCACCGTGGAACTGCCCCTCGCTCCACTCCACAGGCATCCTTTTCTGCTCGTCATCCCATCCAGCCTCCCCTTCCATTTCGCGCTCCACCCCCAGCTCAGGTACCTGCAGCACGTCCTCTTCCTTTTGGAGTACCTATGGATGTCGATGCCTCTCGTCAATGTTCCTCCCTTCCTCTCCTCTGCCGTCGCTGTGGAAAGCCTGGTCACTTCGCTCGGTATTGTCCCCAGGGGTTAGAGGTGCGCTATCTCTCAGCTTCAGAGCAGGAGGAGCTCCTTCTCCAGCTCCTTGCTGCCCGAGACGTTTGAGGAAACCCCTCCCCAGATGTACAGACTGAAGCAGAACCCCTGGAGGAGTCCTTGGGTCCTGTGGAAGCTGTAGCAGAACCATCGGATGGGTCCTTTGGTTCAGCAGGGGAGGGTTTTCAATAGAGCGACGGATGAGTTGTACGCCTCCGCCGCCTGGTGCTAATCAGTTTACATGTCAATCAGTAGAGTCTTCTAATGTATCGCTCCCTACTCCTGATTCTCTGACTGAAACTGTAAGCACCCCCTCCGACGTACAAAATACCCCCTTGGTCCAAGCCTCCGCTAAGACTTCTTCTCCTCCTTCTCCTGTCCAACGACCACGTGTCCCAGCTTGGGAACGACGCCTTCCCCGTCGCTATGTTGTTGCTTCTACTCCCTCTCCCAACTCTCTGCGTCTGAATGTGGAGATTGAGACAACTGACACTCAGCAGACTCGAAGCGTCATAGCTCTCTTGGACAGTGGCGCTACTGGACTCTTCCTAGACACCCGTTATGTGGAACAACACCGGCTCACTACCCGTCCCCTCTCTCACCCCATTCCAGTCTATAACATTGATGGTACGCTCAATGAAGCTGGATCCATCCGCTCAGTGGTGGATTTAGTTCTTTGTTATCAGACTCATTCTGAGCGTGCAGTCTTTGCAGTTACCAGCCTAGGAAAGCAGGACATGATACTTGGGTTCTCCTGGCTGCGTGATCACAATCCTGAGATTGACTGGGCCAAGGGTAAGGTGAGCATGAGCCGCTGCCCTCGACGGTGTTCCACATGTGCTAAGGAAGTGAGAGAGGAGCGCAGAGAGTCAGTCCGTGAGCGTGCTGCTATCCGGGCTTGCCGAGTTGGACACCTCCCCTTTGCAGACCTTGACCTACTGGATCCTCCTCCCTTGGCGTTCCCTTATAGAGAGGCCCTCTATGAGGACGTTCAAGGTGTAGTGAGTGAAGCCCAGATGGAAGATGGACGTGAGGGTGAATTTGGATGCGCTCCTGACCCAGAGTCTTCAGACGAGGCTATCGAGACAGGTGATAGGATTTATGCAACTACGTTACGACCTCCACCAACTGTAGCAGAGATCAGAGCTAGCCAAACTACCTCCCAGCGGCTAGCTCAGGCATTTGCTGCCAACTCTGCTCCTAAGTCGTTCCGAGATGCGGTTCCTCATCACCTGCAAGACTTTGAGGATGTTTTCTCTAAGGCATCATTTGACTCCCTGCCAGAGCGTAAGCAGTGGGACCATGCAATTGAGCTTACACCCAATGCTGAGCCCTCTAGCTGCAAGGTCTACCCACTCTCTCCCAGAGAACAGGATGAGCTTGATGCCTTTTTGCAGGAGAATTTAGACTCTGGTCGCATCCGTCCCTCAAAGTCTCCGATGGCCTCTCCAGTCTTCTTCATTAAGAAGAAGGATGGATCTCTACGTCTGGTTCAGGACTACCAAGTCTTGAATGCGATGACTGTGAAGAATCGCTACCCCTTACCACTCATTTCAGAGCTTGTCAACAACCTCCGAGGTGCGCGCTACTTTACCAAGTTGGATGTCCGCTGAGGCTACAACAATGTGCGCATCAAAGAAGGAGATGAGTGGAAGGGAGCATTCCGAACAAATCGTGGACTCTTTGAACCTCTGGTAATGTTCTTTGGCCTCACTAATAGCCCTGCCACCTTCCAGACCATGATGAACGACATTTTCCGAGACCTCATAGTGGAAGGTGTTGTGTGCGTATACCTTGACGATATTCTCATCTATACCAAGGCTCTAGAGGAGCATTGTCGGATTACGCGCATTGTACTGGAACGTCTTCGCCAGCACCAGCTCTATCTTAAGCCAGAGAAGTGTGAGTTTGAGCAGACTAAGGTTGAATAGTACTGGAACGTCTTCGCCAGCACCAGCTCTATCTTAAGCCAGAGAAGTGTGAGTTTGAGCAGACTAAGGTTGAATATCTTGGACTGATCATCTCTCATGGAATGGCTGAGATGGACCCAGTCAAGGTGGCTGGTGTAGCGGAGTGGCCGGAGCCTAAGAACAAGAAGGAGGTTCAGGCCTTCCTGGGTTTTACCAACTTCTACCGGAGGTTTATTCAGGATTTCTCACACCATGCCCGGCCCCTCTTCGATCTCACCACTAAGGACACTCCTTGGCACTGGGATGCAGCACAGCAGACAGCCTTTGATGCCCTCAAACAGGCAGTCACTTCAAAGCCTGTCCTTATATTCCCAGATGATGACTCTCCCTTCCGTGTCGAAGCTGATAGCTCAGATTTTGCTACTGGGGCCGTTCTCTCTCAACAGTCAAGGGAGGATGGTAAGTGGCATCCTGTGGCTTTCTACTCCAAGAGTCTCAATGCCGTGGAGCGAAATTATGAGATCCATGACAAGGAGATGCTAGCTATTATTCGGTCATTTGAGGAGTGGCGACATTTCCTTGAGGGTGAAATTATGAGATCCATGACAAGGAGATGCTAGCTATTATTCGGTCATTTGAGGAGTGGCGACATTTCCTTGAGGGTGCCAGGCATAAATTCGAGGTGTGGACTGATCACAAGAACTTAGAGTACTTTCGGATGGCCAAGAAACTCAACCGCTGACAGGCTCGATGGTCCTTGTATCTGGCCAACTTCGACTTCTCTCTGCATCACAAACCGGGATGGAGCATGGGTAAGCCAGATGCGCTTTCTAGGCGAGCAGACCATGGTTCAGGAGCTAGTGACAATGACAATATTGTACTTCTGAAGCCAGAACTATTTGCTATCCATGCTCTAGAAGGTGTGGTTGGCCAGGGAGAAGAAGTGAGCATCCTTCGAGACATCCGACGAGGTAACCGGGAGGGCGCTCAAGAAGATCTGGTAGCTAAGGCTGCCATGGCCTTGCATGCTCGAGAGAAAGCTGGAGTGAAGTCTGTCCGCACTGACGAGTGGTCTCTGGAGAATGGTCTTCTCACCTTCCGGGGACGCATTTATGTTCCCAACCTGCCAGACCTCCGGAGGCGGATTGTGGAGCAGCATCATGACTCTCGAGTTGCAGGACATCCTGGCAGATGGAAGACACTGGAGCTGGTTTCGCGGAATTACTGGTGGCCTCAAATGTCACGGTATATTGGCTCTTACACCTCCACCTGTGATCTTTGCCTTCGGACTAAGCCTCGTCATCAGCCTCCTATGGGACAGCTTCATCCATTGTCTATCCCAGCTGAGCGTTGGAGTGTGGCCTCGGTAGACTTCATTGTTGAGTTACCTGATTCTCATGGATATGATGCGATCATGGTGGTAGTGGATCTCTGTGGCAAGCGTGCTCATTTTATTCCAACACACACTACTTGCTCAGCCATGGGCGCTGCCAATCTGTACCGGAAGCATGTCTGGAAGCTCCATGGGTTGTCAGATGCTTATGTCTCAGACCGCGGACCTCAGTTTGTGGCAGAGTTTACGAGAGAACTGTATCGCCTCCTCCATGTCAAACTCCACACCTCCACAGCCTACCACCCCCAGTCTGATGGCCAGACTGAGCGTGTCAACCAGGAGCTAGAACAGTATCTCCAGCTCTTCTGCAATGAACGACAGGATGACTGGGACGACCTATTACTGGAGGCAGAGTTCCAGTACAACAACCGTGTACACGCTGCCACCCAGATGTCTCCTTTCCTTCTAGATACTGGTCGACATCCTCGGATGGGATTTGAGCCTCGTGGACGACCTTCAGAGAATGAAGCTGTCAATGAGTTCATAGATCGGATGAAGGCAGCCCAGGAGGAGGCCAAGGCAGCTTTAGCTAAGGCAAAGGATGACATGGCCCGCTACTACGATCGTGGACGAACTCCAGCCCCCAAGTACAAGCCTGGAGATCGAGTCTACCTGGATGCCTCTGACATTGCCACTACCCGACCTTCTCAGAAGCTCTCTCACTGTCGTCTAGGCCCCTTCCCTATAGTAAGACAGGTAGGCCCACTTGCCTATCGACTCAAGCTGCCTAGTGGAATGAGTCGACTCCATCCAGTCTTCAATGTGGTGAAGCTTTCTCCAGCCCCAGAGGATCCAATTCCAGGTCGACGTCCACAGCCACCTCCACCACCAGTTCTGGTAAACAACCAAGAAGAGTACGAAGTGGAGCGGATCCTAGACAGCCGACTCTTTAGGAATAAGCTTCAGTTCAAGGTCAAGTGGAAGGGCTATGGAATCGAGGACGTTTCCTGGGAGCCACAAGAGAATGTCCATGCCCCTGCCTTGGTCCAGGAATTCTATCAACAGCATCCTGATGCTCCTCGGGCAATCAGAGGCCTCTATTCCCTTTCCAAAGTAGACCAGGCCATCCAGAACTACTTCTATCCAGCACGTCGAGACGCCGCACTCTAGAGGGGGGGTGATGTCAGGGGACCCCTCATTCCCTTCTTCTTTCACTCCTTATTTCTTCACTCTCCTTTCATTCACTTCCTTATTTCTTCTACCATTCTCTCATTTTGCTGTTACTACTTCTTCAACACTATCTGTTGGTACTATTCTCAACCTTTGAGGTGCTCTGGTTCTTTAGCTATCACTCAGACAAGTGTGGGCCCTTCAGCACTGCTCCAGGCTGCTTAGATAAGCCGGAGTTTGCCTTTCTGACTTCTAAAGTCCGGAGTTTTCCTCCCTTGTTTGCACACTTGTTTGGTTAGTCAATTTTCGAGTTTTTAAGGTTTTGTTGTACTGTACAGTTGTTTCCCACGCTTCAGAGGCCCCAGAAGCGTCCAACCTGGCATAGGGAATCCCCAGACTTGTTCTCTTTGGATCTCCCTCTGCCAGGTGAGTAGCTACCTTGATATTGTCAGTATATATTCTAATACACTTTGGATCTCCCTCTGCCAGCTGTGTGACTGAGCCACAGCCTCTAGAGGTCGCCCTTACACTTGTTTGTTCTCACCCTCAACAGAGCAGATATATTAGTCATTCTTCATAGATTGCTCACAATTGGAATTCTATAATATATGCTTTTTCTATTCAGAATAAGGCCTTGAATAGCAAGAATGACAAAGACAGGCATCTTGAAGAAGATAGTAATTGTTTTTTAGACCATGAGACATCAGAACATAGTAAAAACTTGCATGAAAAAGGATGCTACTTTCTTAAAGAACATTGATAGGGCAGCTGCTTAGTTGGATCACATATTTACACATAAAGACAAGAGGCTGTAGTGGCTCAGCTGACACCATTGCAGTCTTTAAGGAGATCACATAGTCCTCCAAGTGCAAGGTCAGAGTTTTGACCCCTGGCTGAGTGTGCCTATATAGAAAAATACTTTAGACACTATGTGAGTTATTCAATGCTACTGGAAAGCTACCATTTACATGTGACACATTGGAAGGCTTTATTGGTCAGGCCATCCATTAAGAATATTATTGTAAGAGATTATCAAAACATGTGAATCAATAATGTACTGGGTACTATTCTCAGCCTTTAAGGTGCTCTGGTTCTTTAGCTACCATTCAGATAAGTGTGGGCCCTTCAGTATTGCTTCCAGATTGCTTATATAAGCCAGAGTTTGCCTTTCTGACCTCCAAAGTCCAGAGTTTTTCTGCTTTGTTTGTGCATTTTATTTGTTTAGGCAATTTTCAAGTTTTTAAGGTTTTTTTGTACTGTACAGTTTCCCATGCTTCAGAGGCCCCAGAAGCATCCAACCTGGCATAGGGAATCTCTAGACTTGTTCTTTTTGGACCTTCCTCTGCCAGGTGAGTAATTATTATGATATTGTCAGTATATACTCTAATACACTTTGGATCTCCCTCTGCCAGCTGTATGACTGAGCCATAACCTCCAGAGGTCACTGATGATGCCCAAAAGTAGATTAGTAGCAGATACAGTTTACAGCTACACAAATAATGTGTTGGGCATGCTAAGGGTTGAGGGAGTCCTGAGCAGTTCCCAGAGAACAAGTCTGAAATAAGTTGAATGGCAAGATTAGGTGAAGATTAGTAACAAGGGTCAGTAAGGATGGGCAGCAAGGAAGATGTGCTAACAACAAAGTACACCTGAGTGAAAAGGGGATGTAAATATGAGTAAGTGCAGCAGAGGACATGGCAAGGAAACTAGAGGCTTAGCAATGACCAAGCTACGTGATGCCTGCCATAGGTGCAAGGTGTGTAGGTTCCATAAGTGTAACTGCAGCAAGCAGGCTAAGAGTGTTCAGACAGTTGGCAACTACAAACTTAGTCAGCTCAAAAGAAATCTGAACTGTGAGGTGAACTGAAGGGTGTAAACTGGGGTACTCTGTTCTGTTCTAACTAGTGACAATGGTAAATATTTATAATAGAATGAGTTCACCATTGCTAAGCGACTAAGCATCACCAAGGAGCGGTGAACTGAAAAGAACGTAAGTAGTCATCATGCATTAAACTAAATAATGAGAGTTTAATGAAAATGCTTCTGTCCAAGTAAAGAGAAGGCACCAAGCAGTGCCAGGTGCCAAGGTGAAACACCAAGCTGTCAGTCATGGGGAAATACCATCATTCCAACTTGTAAGCACTGCCGCTGGCTAGCGATACCACGTGCTGCCTGAGTGATGCCATTTGTCAATGCTTGCCGATGGCATGATGCCTGCTGTCACTTGTTATTCCAGCTGCCATCTGTGCTATCACTGATTGGGTATGTGGCTTGCTGTGCATGGCCATGGGGAATGGCTTAAAATGGATAAATCGTATGTGCCAAGTTTGGAATGAATGCAGCAAGGTGTCCAGAGCTGATGCTGAGCCTGCTGTTGATGCACCTAGCCTGTGTGGGGTCCTATCATCACCCTTACAGATTGGCTGTACCAGCAGATGAATAGAGATGCACTCCTTCAGAGTGTCATTGAAAGCTTCTCAGTCTACATTCCTGAAGTTTTTTAACAGTGTCAACTTAAAGGGTGCTTTTGCAAGACCCACCACTTATTGGTTGCCAATAGGTTTGGTCTAGCAAATGCACTGACTGCAGCTTTCACCTCCTATACTATCACGTGTTATGGCTTTCAAAAGGGTTGGGAGTTTCAAAATCCAGAATACTAAGAGATCGTGGACATGGAGATACTATCACGTGTTATGGCTTTCAAAAGGGTTGGGAGTTTCAAAATCCAGAATACTAAGAGATCGTGGACATGGAGCCACTGATCTTTCAAGCGATATATTAGTTCAATAGGAGTACAACATAGTTGACCACAAAAATGAAGGGATACACATCTATCTATGTTGCGATATAGTCAACAAGAATAGAAAATGGAGAAAATTGTATTCAAAGGGTTCCGGAATTAAGTGTCAGTGAGCAAATCAGTACCAAAGTCTCCAAGAGTCTTATAGACCTCTCAGAGAAGTAATCTTCACGATTTTAGAACATCCTGACGTGTGAGGCATGAGATACAAGAAACAAGGTATTTGAGCGTGACTTACCGTGTGCTCAATTGCCGTAGCGGAGTTGAAATTTCCCCTATGAGTCAGCGTTATGATGTGTGACAAAAGCTTTGAAACTCCCAACTTTTGGGACACGCCCTACCGGCATCGTCCCGACACAACAACACATCCACCATTCTCAAATCTGGTCTGGGAGTGTCTTGTTTGAAATTTATCGCACCGACTACAGAAGTCCGATTGAAATAGAGTATTGTCGATGTCTCTTAATTTACAAATCGGTAAAATTTTTGAAACTCCCAACCAACGATAGTATGGGTTTTTCTGCTGATATGCATTCTAAAAAGGACTGATGATAATACTAGTGCTACTAAAGAGCATCTACTCTATTGCAGCTACCTATGTGGTGTAGCAGGAATCTCACCTGCTGCATTGCCAGCTCTAGTGATCTTATTCCAATCAAATATAGAAGGGAATCAACTCAAGCACAAATCTCTGAATTGCCCAGAATTGTATTGATAGAGGATTTAGTCTTCTTGTGCCAGCACATAGGGATTATCCATGTCTGCTATGGCTCAGAGGTGGTGGCTCCTCTGGCCAAAACACTACTCCAAAAAAAAAAGAAAAGAAAAAGAAAGAAAAAAAAACTCTACAGTTGAGTTATGTGTTGTCAGATTTGGAATGCGGAACACCTCAGTCGTTAACAACACCGACTGAGTGATATTGTGCTTAACAGGGAGGACGAACATTGTAGAAAACTTGAAAAAGAACCTTGGTCAACAAAAACAGTATTCATACTTGTGGATAGACTGGTTACGTCACACTTTGTCACGAACTAACGTAGACCCACTCCTCTCTCAATGTTTGAACCGGTGCGAGGCGGTACCCGCGGTGGTCAAGCAGAATTCAAATGGTCTGATGTTTCTGCAGACAAAGACCGTGAGGTAAATCTTTCTCTCAAAACCTTCTCTAGATGATATTAATGGAAATGATCTCAAGCACTACCTTGGACACAGTATCAACGCGCCGACGGGTCGGTGGCAGAAGAACAAGGATGTTCATTGGTATAACCGTGATAAAAATAGTTCTCAGACAGAGCGCGATGAAGAAATTCGGAAAATAAAGGAACTCGAGGCAGACGCGCTTGCTGTTGCTCTGTGAGTCCGTTCTTTGCTATTTAAGCCTGAATTATCAACTGACGCGTGAGCAGAGGATTTGAGCCTGCTAAAAAGACGGCTGCAACGTCAGGTAGTCCGACGGCTACGGCTGCGAGCCCGGGTGGTCTTGCGTCACCTACGCTCGTGAAGCAAAAGGCGATTGACAATGCTGAAGCGAAAGCCCGTGAGAAGGAGGAGAGGCGGAAACGGAAAGAGGCGAGACGCGAGGAGAAGAGAGCGAGAAAGGAAGCGAGGAGGGTAAGGGATAGGTCACCGTCGCGGTCGCGGTCGCCAATCCCACGAAGGGATGATATGAATAGGGAGAGGGAGCCGCATCATGACAGAGAGAGGTCACCGAGGAGAGCAGATGGATATAGAGAGCGAATGGATAGGTCGCGTTCACCACGGCGCATCGAGACTTCTCGAGCACGGTCTCGATCTTTTGAACGACCGAGGAAGTATGAACGCGAGTGGGACGAACGACGGCGTTATGGGGACGCAGAGGAGAGGCGCCGAGAGCGTCCTGGAAATCGAGAATTAGGTCGTGTGGAGAGTGATTATGATGATGAGCGCGAACGGGAAAGAGAACGAGACCGCCGGCGGTGGGACGTTGACAATTCCCGTAGGCATCGATCAAGGGATAGAGAGGGGGCTTGGGGTTCAAGTAGAGGGAAGTACGACTGATTGCTTCATCATTAATTAGTTTTCTTCATGTCGACCTCTTTCTTGTGTTCGGGCGATAGCCTCTGTTTGACGATAGTCGTTTTGTGAACGACAGTTTAACAGTCAATGTTATAACTCGAGCTGTTGACTCTGAGTGGTGCACAGATAAGTCGCTCTTTGGTCTACATAGGACAAATCTACACATGTTGAGTTCAACCAATACCAATACATATGGTAACACCACGTTCTCAAGAATTCGATGGTGGTTTGCACCGTGTTTTTTTTGTAATGCCAGAAGCTCAGATGCTGTTCCTGTTTTATAGACAGAAACACTATCCATTGCTATTGACCAAGTGCTTCTTGGCTTCTGGATCCACTTTTCCAGCCTCAAGCCATTGCAAAATGTCACCCATCATTGTCATGTCTGGAGTACCACGGTCTTCATAATGACTACCATCAGCGCGAACTAGATCTCTATGCGTTGCGTTGAGAGGTACAGGATCTCGAATAAGATCGAGGAGAGATATTTACTCATTCAGTTGACGATAGATAGGTAGGAGTTGAGTATAATGCAAAGGTACATCAAGGTAGACATTGCTGTATTATCATAATTTGACTTTCTCCTGTTTTGTTCCCAGACCAAGGTTGTGCGACGAGGCAAGATATGACAACTGTGAGAGATCAGCTGATGAGAACAAGGTACACAGGAAAGAATCAAGCTAGCTGAGTGAGACGAGATCCGAGTAAAACAGCAGAAGACAACCAGCTGATAAACCAAGAGAAACAAATCGCAAGTAATGGTTAACTTCGTTGATCTAGGTCGTTTGAAAGTCCAGAGCAAAAGTGTTGGCTCAGTCATTAGCTGTCTGTAAGCGATAAGGTGGTTGAGAGCAGCACAAATATAACAGAGGTGACAAACTCGGAGTCTGAAAACCGAAAGGCTGTAATTAGACTTGCTACTTGCTGTCTTGACAAAAAAGGTGGCTGGAATTGCATGGAAGTAGCCGAGTTCAGACCATCTCAATGTACTTTAAGGGAAAACATGGATGCAATTGGATATGTAGTGCACTGGTGTCCGCAGCCTGGTCTCCACAAATTGTGGCACTGATTGGCACGTGGCCCTGGGCGCAGTTTCTCAACATATCAAACTCGAACACAGGTTCAACTGCGCACACTTCTCCTCAAATCATAGTCGTCGCCCTTATATCTCTGACTAAATTTCAGCTAACACATTCTGATTACCACTGAACCCAAAACACGTCTTGCCCACGAGCTAGTCGCGAGGAGCACAGCACTTGACCAACGCCGATTCATACCTCCAGCATGGGTGTTCTCGACGGAATCTCAGACCTTGTAGCGCGTATTTCGCCCTCAGGCAAGACTAAAACATCAGCAGCAGGCATAGGCAACGGGCATAGCATGGCGTTCAATGACAACGTGAGTTCCCTGTCCATTTTTTCCGGCTCTTCCATATACCCTTTCCTGGTATTTCTCTTCGCGTTCTGTGCCTCGTTCGGGGTCACTCTGCCGTGGACAGTGACAACTGTGGATTCTTTTCCATTCTACTGATTTACGTAATCATGTTGTTCTTTGGATGGCACGACGATGGGCTCGACTGGCGGTGAACTCGTCCTCCTGCTCATCCTTCCACTTCTTTGGGTTCCTTGGATATGGGTTCATACTTTGACACCCACCAAACTCCAGTACTGAAGTGACTTTCCTAGATGATCGTCTCGAAGCCGGCCATTGTGTTCCATTCCTCCCAAATTTTCTTCGATTTTCTTGCAATGGCGTGTTTTGCGAGTGTAGCTTCGTTCCAGGCAAAATGGAACGTCGGGCCATGTACGTTGTGTCTTTAGTTCTCGCGCAAATCATCCTCAGATACGCCTATATAGCTGGTCTCACGGGCTTTGCACTCTTCATATCAATATTAGGCATATTTTTATCTGCGTTTATGCTAGCTGTTCCCGTTGTAAACGAGAAACACGAGAGATTAGTTCGTCTGGCGCGTGCGTTAAAGGAGGTACGCGTTGGATTCATTCTCACTGGCATAGGCGTTGCTGCCAGCCTCCTTATCTCGTACGTCTCTCGCCTTGTTCCCGTTTTGGAACCGCTCTTCTAAACTCGAATATTCCTTAGATTTATCGTTACGATATCCGCGTGGACAGAACCGGGGTGCAAGAACCCAGATAATGATCCACACCAAAGCCTCGGTGACGATTTCAAGAAAGGTCTGGATGGGTTTTGCAGCTCCAAGAAGGCCGGAGCTATTTTCTTCTGGCTCGCGTTTGGTGAGCTTTCTTGCATCCCCTCGTGTGCCCATTATACTTAATATCGTGTAAACAGGCTTCTGGGCCGCATCGCTTGTCCTCCTTGTGCTCGACTGGCGCTCAGGAAAGCTCACCACACACAGCGGACCCCGTGATCCACCCTTCCGCGTGCCTTCGCGTCCTGATGATGTAGAAGACAACCTCGCGCACGAAGATTACGACGAGGAGGATTACACGCACGTAGCGCGGCCCACACAGCCCGCTGCGTCTTCAGCATATGTACCGTCGAGATACGACCCTGGCCCGGACGATAATGCGAATACGCATCCGGGTTCGCCATTCGCGGATGAGAATAGGTATGCGGGGAGACCGAGTATGGATGCGTACGGAGCCTTTTCGGATCCGGCGCCCAGTGGGTTCGCGCAGACGCAGGGAGGAGGAGCACATGTACAGGAAGTCCCGAGGATGAGTAGGACGATGCAGTATGCGGATCCGTATGCGGCTGTGCGTGCGTCGATTGGGGGCTCGAGTTCGGCTGCGCATAGTACCCCGAACTATGACAGTTATGCGCAGATGAGGTAGCAGTAGCGGGTTGGTACTTTTTTTCCGTGTTGTCTGTTTTAGATGTTTTGGATTCGAAGTTTGCGCGTGGACGACTTGGATACTTAATTTTATTATCGTTCAGTGTACTATATTTGAACATGGCAGATTGTGTGGTAATCACCACACGTTAATGACCAATGAAAGAATGCTAAGAGTGTCGAGGCAAGGAAATTAATTACTTGAATGGTTGGCTTTACTATTGTTGAAGGTAAAAATACGCCACCACATCCATGGATCGCGGCAAAAAAGTGGCAAATGCTTTGTCCAACGGCAAATGGACTTGAAAGCAAGGCCCATCTCAACTCGTACCAAGCAGGTGTTGTCAATAAACATCTCTCCTAAACAAGATGTCTTGTCGTCAAGGAATGGTGTTTTGTCCTTACAAGTCTAACCAGTCGCAGAACTGGAGCGCTCCTCAAGTTATTTCTATTCCATGCTCATCGTGCAGAAAAGCTGATTTATAGTACTTCGTTTCTTTCTTTGTATACAGGAGGAGCTCATCATGGACAATAAATACAAATAAGGTCGAAAGCTTGATTTCCTCATTTCCAAATTCACTTGTGCCGTTCCCTCATGTGCAAGGTTGCGTGTCGTCTAATGAGTCGCATCCCACTGATTCTTTGGCAGGGTCCTTCACAAACACGCTCAATCAGCAAGGATACAGGGTTTTTGATGGGAGATTATCCTTACGCAGGCCGAATACCAGTTGCTTCAAAAGTAGGCAGATTGTCCCACCAATCTTTGTTCACAGGCGGAGTCTCTATCATGTCTTTTTTCATGCCATTGACTTCGAATGCTGTTGATAGCCACGCATAAAGCGCCAGATTGTTAGCCGTCTTGTAGGGGGGTGATATGTACAAATCCCCATGCCCATCAAGTGGTCTGAAGAAGTAATAACTAAAAGTGGCAGTTGTTAGCACGGCGTACTCGGCATTCTCCTGGATCAGCTGGCCCCAAATCTGTCATTGCATTGATGTCCTTCAGGTGTTGAGCGTGAATAAATATAACTCATTGACACACCTGACAAAGGATCTTGTCCCTGATCTGTTCAATGCGTCGACCAGCGCCACCAGCATTGTTGGTGGAGTTTTTAGAAACGTTCTCTGGCCACACATACTGGATTGCCAGTCCAGGTACATATCTCTGTTCGCCATCTTGGTACCATCCGGTGACATCTTTGAAAACCGCGTCCACGAGTACTTGGGTGGTTTTAACCTCGACCACTGCCTTTATGGCAAATTTTCCAGAACAACTCGTCTTAGGATTGGCCGAGAGGGAGGAATATATCCCGAAGTCCGTAATATTTGTCGGTGACTTACTGGATGATGCGAAAAACTGAAAGCTAGATTTTTGGAAATCCGGCGAAGTCCAACGTTCGAAAACGGCAGCATATTCAGGATTCGTACCAGTCTCTTCTTTTATCTGTTGAAAAGCCATGTGATATGCCATGATTTTAAAAACTGGTGCGAGGTTTTCTTGCTCGAATTGTGATTCGTTGTCTTTCTCCAGATGGTGGAGTCGTTTGAATGGTAGTGTAGTCGATACAGGGTGGACGATGGCTACAAACTGACTGTTTGCTGGCACAAGGATACCTTCCAACTCTGGTTCCATCACTTTGTGCAGTCGTTCCACCAGGTCTGGTACTGGCACAATGCTTTGAAGAACAGGTCGAACACTGAGTTTTCCTCTATTAGTTGAAGTGCTTTTAGCGCTACAAATCGGGGCTGGTTTATCACTGAAATATCGAGGGGCCTCGAGGAGATCAAGAAGCGACACCATTCCAGTCTCTTTGGATCCGAGTTTTACGAGCCGCGGCATGGATGTCGAGGTCAATGAAGTAAACCTGAATGTTAAGAGCGAGTAAAACTTGATGATAAGGAGCAGGGGCGCTGTAAGCACGGCAGTTGATGCCTTCCGACAAACATTTCAGAGTTTATATGTCGCCCAAGAACTACTACAATTGCACATCAATTATTCGTTGGTCATGCACGACACAATAGAATACAAGGCAAGGGTGCCCAGAAAACAATAATTCCACACGGAAAACTTTCCTGGGCAACCAGTAATGCTCGTTGAAAGCAAGCTTACTAACGGAGCAACAACAAAATTGAGAAGAATGGCTTACTTTGGCGAATAGAGTGTGACCTGACTCACTCTATCGATTGAGTTCATCCTCGTAGAAAAGAGGGAATTTTGGTCATCCTGAGCCAGAGGAACTGAATGGTGTAATTGACAACAATAGCGGTCAAGAACCTTATAGTCCATCAAGTGCATATTCTTGTTATGTTTAGCAACCGTCAACAACAAAAGAAAATTGGTGATGAAAACAAATGCTTAGAACACAACGAGTCTACATGACAACGGCCAAATACAAGATGAAATACAAGCGAATCACAGTGGGTGACCTCCATAAAAGGACAAAAGACGCAAGTAAAAAAGACAATGGGTCGGGAACTTTTACAACGCCCATTGATTATTATTCTCAAGCTTCGATGAAAGTGTCAAATTCGCCACATTATGTGTTGAAGCTGTCTCTCTACACCCAAGTTCTCCCTTTCAATATAGTCATCTTTACACGTCCATGTTTTAATACTAATCATTCTTATTACTCTACATAAGTTGCGTGTCTTGTCACATCATGTCGCACCAATTGCGTACGCTTTTGTCCTTTTTGGTTACGTAACATTAGGACCATAACTTTCAGGCCTTCTCACTTAAATTCTCTTTCAACACCATATCACCGTCAACAGAGGCATTAGCTTCGAACGAGGCTACTTATTAATTCATCTCAAAGTCTCGAGAATAATAATGGGCATTGTAAAAGTTCCCGACCCATTGTCTTTTTACTCACGTCTTTTGTCCTTTTTTGGTTACGTAACTCTAGCACATTGAATATATATAAACCTTCAACTTTCGACGTTCAACGCTTCAAGCTTCAGCGTTCAACGTCAACGACAGAACGAATACTTTCAAGTCACCTCAATCGATGTCTCTCACACTCAAATTTTCTTCCGACACCTCATCACCATTTCCAGAGGGAGTAGCCTCCAATGAGGTTACTTTCCCTCAAAGCAGCTCCGTCAAGCTCATGCAACCAGGCGTTGTTGCCATCGTTGATGTGACCGAAGGCATCGACGGATACTTCCAATACGAGTACGATGAATATCATTTCATGGGAAGGATTACGCTGCCCAATGAGCCTTCCCCTCGTAACGTTGTCGTCAAGATACTCTGGGGTAGCGATGAAGAGTCTTATTCTAAAACATTCCAGAATTACAAACAAGAAGCAAAGTTCTATCAAGACCACTTATGCAGAAACGAATCCCTCTATGGAAAAGGAGTCCCAAGAAACTATGGATTGTATGAAACCAAGCTCTATTGGAAAACATGTGACGTATTTGTTGATTGTGCTTGTATGGTATATCAATACTGTGGTTCAAGCGAAAACCTGCAATGGTCGACGGGTAGTGGCCTTTCGGACTTCGGGTAAGTAATTTTTTTCGCTCCCGTCGTTAAAATCTTGACGTAACTTTTAATTCAAGTGTTCAGGCTGTCAAGCTTTTACTCGAAATGCACAAGAGCGGCATTAGACACAATGATTTCAGTCTTGATTATAATATCAGATGCCTTGATGATAAACCGTTCTTCGTGGATTTTTCTCAAGCATGCTACCATAATTGCCCAGAGAAGGAATTCGAGTACCCCGCCCGGCTCTTTGATGTGGATGAAGATACCTTGAGGTGCGGTGAATTATACGATTTCCTCGCAGAATTGCGGTACCGCGTGGCACCTAGTAAGTCTCGTTTGAAGTTTTCCGTGCACAACTAGCTGACACTTGAAAGTTGACTTCCATTGGTATGGATATGACGTATGTTATGACAGGGTGGAATCTCTTGATGGCATCTTTCAACACAAACGAAGGGCGACTTTTAGTAGGGGTACCACAGTTGAGGAACAGTGGGAATATGCGGTGAATGTGTGGAAATTTGTCTGCTCTAATTGGTCTTCATATCATACCGGGAAGGCCCCAGAAGTGGGCGATACGTCTTTTGAGGCCTATCGGGCAAGATCAAATACGAATATTGCCTTGTTGACGACGGGAGAGTAGTTAGAAATATGAAGTGACCTAACTTGCGGCGTTGCATGCGTGCATGATTTGAGTTCGGCAAATCATGGCTTCTACTATCTTTTAATACTATGGGTTAAGCTGTCGCCGACTGGCATACAAGAATCAATGTTCTTACTCAAGTTTTCTGACAATGTTCGTCCTCTCCATTCAAACGCTGTAACAACGAGAGACGTCACTTTTTCATTAGAGCATATAGCGACCACTCCTTTGGTGTGCCGCAATTTTATCCATCATCTAAGTAATAGAGATTGATGCTCCTAGTCCCCTCACCGCCAAAGTCCTCTTGCCACTCTTATCATGATGGACTGACGGCGTCTCATCAGAGGATACAGTGTAGAGGTTGATGATCCCAGTCCCGCCACCACCAAAGGGCAAAGTCCTCTTGCCAGTCTTATTATTGTGGACTCACGGCGTCCCGGATTTCTCTAACTTCATAGTCTTTATGTACATGTAATTAATGATAAATCTTTTCTTACGAACATATCCACACACAATCAGATTATCTCCTTTACTACGCAGAAAGATTATTGAGTTGACATAAATCTTTTCTTACGAACATATCCACACACAATCAGATTATCTCCTTTACTACGCAGAAAGATTATTGAGTTGACCGTAGGCATTACTCTCTTGATATCATCGCGAATCCTGGTATCGTCGCACGAACTCCGGATCCAAAAACTTCATCCTTCCTCTCCCTTGAGTCAGTTGAAAAAACCATCAGCATGCTGCCAAACACTAAGCGAAGAATAAGGACGCACCCTTGAACCTCACACCCCCGCTATTACTCGCCAACTCCTTCTCGTACTTCTCCTTGATCTTCTGCAGCTCCTTCTTCCTCGATTCTTCCAACCTCTCTTTCTCTTCACGTTCCAACCTCGCATCATACTCCTCCTCTGTCTCTTCCCTCGGCGTATCAGGCTTTGAAGGAGATTGCTGCTCAGGCGAGCGTGAATCCTTGCTTCTCGACTTTTTCTTCTTGCGGTGGCGTCGTCTCTCCGGACTGGGACTACGAGATTCGGAACGGGACCTCGACCGTCTATGAGATCGTTTTTCCAACTTGGAGTGTTCTTCTGCTGGGTTGACTAACCGTGGGATGAACGTAGATGACTCCGAAAATCAAGAGACAAGATTGCCAATTGACGCACCTGAAGGCTTGCGCAACTCGAGCTCTCCGCAATTTGAGATGACCACAGGTGTTAGTGGACGGCTCTTCTCATCAACAGGCATCGTTGAAATTTTCTGCACAATGTCGAATCCGCGAAGAACGCGACCGAACACGACATGCTTGCCTGTTCAAACGGAGGTCAATGATGCAGCAATGAGACAAAGAAGAGAGAAATGTACCGTTTAAATGCGGACACTGACGCAGTGTGATAAAGAACTGCGAGTTCTTGATATTTGGGCCCTTGTTTGCCATACATAAAAGAGCCTCTGCGTCCAATGGTCGCTCGAGGTCTTCGTCTGCAAAGGAACCGCCATAGATGGACTCGCCACCGGTGCCGTTGAACTTGGTAAAATCTGTGTGTTGTTAATTATTGCTGAACACGTGTGAATGAGTAGTAGTCGTACCTCCCCCTTGGATCATGAAATCCCGTATCGACCGGTGAACGGTACTGTTCTTATAGTACAGAGGGTGTTGGCTTGACGGCGAAATTCCTCGTTCACCTGTACACAGCGCACGAAAACTACAAGGATTCATGGCCTGAGCAGATATACGACTGGCCAACCTACTTTTCTGCAGTTTTGGGTGCGGTGTCATCAAAGAGTTCAAATATCACTCTTTACTGGCTTGAGAATAGAATATATGAAAAAAGAAGAAACCGACCTTCCAAGTGGTTGACTGCCGACAGTGAAGTCAAAAAAAGTCCTTGGATGGACCATGGATGATGAACGTCGGCTACTAAGTTATTATTGTACTGTCACGATCAGGCATGCACCCGCGTCAAAGACGGTGTTGGCTCTCACGGGCAGACAGCTATCCTGTTTCCCCACTCTCCCTCCATCAATCGCCATGAAGCAGTTCAACAATGTCGTCCTTGGAGATATGTACCAGTCCCATCACAGCTGGTCTCACTGACCTTGTATCATGCTCAGCTGGAGGTGTCGGCAAGTCAGCACTCACAGGTAAATCCGTCCTTAACTTCCAAGAAGCTTCGAAGCTAACACTTGGCGCAGTCCGTTTCATCAAGACAAAAGGTGCCTGTAGAGCTCGATTGTCTGGAAAATATTGTGGAGGATGGTTTTCGCTACTTCTATTTTATCAACCAAGAGGACATGCGCTGGAAAATGACAAATTGAGTTACAAGAGAGGTAGAACCATCATGGTCTGACCAGCTAAAGTTTGGCCTGGAACCTGCAAAGGGAAGGTGCTTGAAGTATCCTGCGCAGCATCGGATAGGTCCTGAGATCTGCAATCCCAATAAGCTTCTCTCAAAGAATGCTGCAAGGCATCTCAACCTGTTCTCCAGTGTTGCCTTCGTACCGCGTCATGCTACCTGGCCCACGGATTTGCGTGACAGCAGGGCGCAGGTGATTGACAACGGGCCGCCTTAGTGAGGTAACAGACGCCTGATCTAGAGAAACAGGCAAAGGATCTGCATTGTCACCCTCAGCGACAAGTGTCGAGATAGAACCCGCTGAACCGCGCGAACCCAGGTTGGAATTTAAGGAAAAGGAGTGAGAAGAGTGCGCGAGCCCGATTTCCAAAAGGGTGTGAGAAGGGTGTATGGGCTCAACATCCAAGGAAAAGGAGTGAGAAGAGTGTGTGGGCTCGAGAACATCCGAGAATGGGCGGTCACGATTTAAACCACTCGACAAGGGGTCTATGTGTTCAGACAATGAGCGGCCACGGTTAGAACCATCGAACAATGAGTCTAAATTCGAGAATGAGACGTGACGATATGGGTCTCTATCTCCCGAGAATGAGGGGACAGTAAACTGCGGTGTTAGATCTTCCATGAGGGGTTGGGAAAAAGTAGGAGAGCGAGGCGCTGCATTAATATATAAGGGTGGCAGTTACCAGAGCGCCCAACCAGGATCGTACTTAGCGCCCTTTGTTCTTCATGGGACAGAAGTCGTCTGTACACGAGTTCCATCTTAGGCAAAAACGCAACAGTGCTGAACCGGTTCGGTTTGGTTTCTGCCGAAGTTTTTGTTTTCCAAACCACAATCACTGCTGGCACTGAAAGATGTTTCCATTGGAAAAAGTGTCAAAGAAACATGTTATACCATTTCCTATGTGCCAATTTCTAAAAGAAAAAGTATTTAACAAAGCAAATTGCCTTTTTCTATCTGAAATTGGCACTTTGGAAATGGTATAACATGTTTCTTTTACACTTTTTCCAATGGAAATATTTTTCAGTGCCAGCAGTAAATCCAGGTCTTCTAACTACAGTTGCGGACAGTCAAAGACAACAAATCAGCATGACCGAATTTTGCAGCACTCCACAACACTATGGTGACTACAAAAATGCTATATATGAATGCTTTTAAGTACCTAGAATAGATTTCCACGAGCCTAATTTTCTCATTTTCAGTTTTGACCTTTGGGACTTCATAATTTTGGCCACTCACCAAAAAATTAGAATAAATTCCAAAAAATTGCGGAATGGCAAGCTTTCAGTGAGTCGAGTTGATTTATAGTGATAAAATAAGCAACAAAGTCTGATATCAAACTTAGAAAATGATTGAAAAAAATAACCAAAAAAGGCACAGCCTCATTTCCACTGCAAAATGGTGTGTGAACGCCCTTCTAAGCAACATCAAAACATTACTGGACTCCAAAATCACTTTCAGAAGACTAACTCATCTCAAGCACCCATTACCAGTCTTGCACAAACATCTGATGATGAACTGATTTGGGAAAATATTGTCAAACAATGAGTGGCCAAAATGGATGAAGTTGAGAGCAATGAAGGGCCTGATAATGATGACATAGAAATTGAGGAGGAGGAGGAGTTCTGAGGTGATGAAAATATTGTATGGAAGCTGGTTGGACTGGCAATACAATATGATGATGATTCACAAGACAATGAATAGTTTCTCTACAGTATTTAAAAGAGAAAGAAACACATTTCTAATCAGATTTACTTGTACTCACTATTTTAGGATGGCCAAGCATTTATAAGAAGGGGCCAGATGTTATGAGCAAATCAGATAAAACATGGTTGACGATACAAGAAAATGATGGAAATTCAGAAGAAGCTTAATGGATTTGAGTTTACAATGACACAAACTCCTTGCATCAATGTTGACAATGACATTGAATTTGAAGAAAACAGTGCTGATGAAAGATCTACTAAGAATGTTGTCTGAGAGGAATCAGTTGAGCCATTTGTGTGCATAGTTGCGTGTCGTCTAATGAATCGCCTTCCACTGATTCTTTGGCAGGGTCCTTCACAAACATGCTCAATCAGCAAGGATACAGGGTTTTTGATGAGAGATTATCCTTACACAGGCCAAACATCAGTTGCTTCAAAAGTAGGCAGCTTATTTGTAACGGAGCATCACACTTGTTACTAGCATCAACAATGCTATAAGCATTCAATAGAGTATTATGTAAGAGAACATCTTGTATTTACTCTAGTTCTAGTCAATCCGATACTGCAGTCTGATTCAGCACTGTGTGATACACACAAGATTGTTCTAGCTCATAACCAACGGTTACATTTTTTTGAATGTTCTGCTATCAGCTTTAGACTTTAAGCTTGTTACCAACTAGGCAACTCTTAACTCATCACCAAAACCTCTTGATTTCTGTTGGCATCATGTCAAAAACATGCTTCCATGACTGGCTCTCTTGATCCGGACCCTCCTTTCCCAGCCACAAACACAAGTGACCCACTTGTATCTCAAGCTGTAAAGACGCAATCCATGTCTGCATACCAGCCCCTGCCAAAGTGGGATGAAAAAATACCTTGTGATGTCAGCACGAGCTTTGGAATGCCAGGTGGGCCATCTGTATCATGGATGATGTCCATTGTATGGCCTGGTGGTAAACCAGGAGAGAGATCCACGGTCTCAGGAGTGTCACTGCCAGCAAGCCAAATGCCTTCATTGATGTACCCGGTACTGCCCGAGAGCTCATCAGCTCAGTCTGAGGGTCAACTGGACCTTACCCAGTACTCGGAAATAGTACAAGGCAGCGCATTCATGCATAGTACTCCATTCCAGACTGTGCCAATGGAACAACATTTGGAGTATGTAGCAGACGCTGCCACTGAACCAGGACCGTCGTTGTTGATGAGACAAGGACAGAAGCAAGGACTAGCAATAGTGGTCAGTAGGGAGGATGACAAGGTTGTAAGGTCAGAAAAGGCATCATTAGTGCCTAGAATTCCAGAGTTGCACAGAAGGGCTGGCAAACAGCCACAAGCAAGGCATGGAGGCCTCAGGAGAGCTCTGGACTTAGAGTCTGAGCTGGAATCCTCAGATGATGAGGAAAGCAAGAGGTCACATTTGACCCTGTCTATCCAGCTACAGCTAGTATTGGACCAATATCCATTGGTCACGAAGGAATCAACGCGAAAGTGTCTGCAGCTTTACGTAGTAAAGCATTTACAGTTACTGGCTGCTAGGAGCCACAATGTACTCCGTGCAGATTTGACTGAATATATCAAATTATTTGTGCGTAACTTCGAACTCAAAGTGGTGGAATACCTCAAGTGCAAAGCGGCACGAGAGTCAGCAGTCTCAATGGCCACTCTGGCTGACTCAGTGGAATGCGAAATGAGTGTGCGCCGATGAGCACCATTAATTGTGAATGCAATGGAATTGCTAAATGCGCCTCATCAGGCCAATGAATCTCAGCAAGACTACGTTAGGCGTCAGAATGCCGCAAACTGTCAATGCATTGTTAGCAGAGTGCCTCAGCAGGCATTGTCTGAAGTAGAGACTGTAACGACAGCTCCGGCAGAGCCAGAGGCACTACTTGCAGTGCAGGAGGTTAAGACACCTCAAAAGCAAGTTACTATCAAGGAAAAGGTGGACAAAGTCCACATTTTTGAGGAGCAAACATGACCACGACGTGTAGTATGATGTGTCCACTGTAACGAAGTTACAGGAATTGTGAGAGCTTAGGTTCACACTGCACAGAATCAGACCAGTCCGGTCTATTGACTATGTAGTATAAACACAAAAATAAGCTGCTTTGTAAGCAGCTGGTAAAACTATTTATATAATAATGTAAATAATATTATATTATAATAAATATAATATAATATTGACTACTACAGTAAGTAAAGCTATGTGGCCAATGCCACATAGCGGACTACACTACACACCCCCCAATCAGACCGAGCTACGGTCTTGAGATAATACGATGGTCAGGCCGTCGGTAAGTCAGAGACGGGGGCAATGGGAGAGTCCCCAGGCTCTCGGAATGGATCGGCAGTCGCGTCATCCATGTCGTAGTTGAGGAGTTCATCCTCAGGTGCGGGCACATAGGAAGTGCCCGAAGGCCCTGCTACTGGCAGGGAGTCGTCATAGTCCCAGAGGGGGGACAGTGTGAGATTGGGGTCAACGATCGACCCCGGGATAGGTGGTTGGGGATCAGGAAGATCCCCAGTGTCGGACGGGTACTGGCGCGTCCAGATTTTGCGGGCATGAATGTCTTGCCCGATGAGGAGGTACATCCCCTTGGTGAGCGCGTCGTCGTAAGCACAACGACTGTCCTGCTGCTGGAGCATCAGGCATTGTCGATCGCCAATGGTGGCCTCGTGCCACCCATCCCACTGAGCGATGGACTGGGGTGTACCGTAATGGTCGAGGCATTGCAGCCTCTTGTCGTCGATAGCAGCCGCCTCGTTGTAGAGCTGGCTGTCGCTGAAGAATAGGTGGGCCAAGTAGGTGACCCCATAGGTGTACGCATGGTCAGCCCAGCTGACCGGAATTTAATTGTGAAGAAGGACGCGTAACACGTCTGAAGTGGTGAATACGGAAGCTGATGCTTTTGGGATGTCCACAGCCCGAGCCTCGAAGTTAGGATCGTCGGCGTGGAGGGGCACAAAGACTTGCCCCGTAGCCGCCTCATACTCAGCCATGGCCTCTTTGTAGAGGCCTGGCCGTGCAAATACATAGGCCAGGTACTTGTGTACCGTGGACTTGGAGGGGCGGCTGATGCTGAGGGCGCATACAAGCGCAAACCCAAAGAGGCTGCGCCAATGAATGCGCATGGCTCGGTCCATGGCCAGACCAGTCCATACGTTGGACGTCCCAGGACATCCATAAAGGAGGGCATATGAGCCCAGGTAGTCCAAAGCAAATGGTTGCTTTGGATCAGGGGGAGTAAGGCCGACAAAGGCAATTCTCCCTCCCTCTTTGTGGCGATAGATCCGTGTTGGAACAATCATTCGCGGGATGTTCTCCCGCTCCTCTGGACTCGCAAAGGGTACCGCAATAGTTCTATATGCGACCTCGTTGAGTAAGTGAGACATGGCTCTGTCTTGGGCAGTAGGGTGGCAGTTGAGCGCCATCCACTTGAATTCGTTGAGCAATAGGTAGCCCAACTGATGCTGACAAATCGGCGTAAACTGGTTGTTAACCAGTGCATGAAGCCTGCGGACTTCTCAAAGACTGCGGAAAAACCCGTGAGGTGCCACTTGGTACACCTTACTGTTGTGGGGCGTCGACGTGGCGTTGCCCTCTTTATCGGTCTCGAAGGACCTGGCTGTGTGGGCTTCTTGCCCGACAAAGATGGTATTGGTCACTGGCAACCAATAGAACTGGGGAGCTAACCCCGCACCAAAGAATGAGTTCTGGCGCTCAATAGTATGATCACGGTAGATCACAACACTGAGCGCATCAGGGATGCGCCCAGTTTCGTCCTCGAGGAGGGCAGCTCCTCGCTTGGCGCTATCCTGCGCCCAACGGTCCATCTTGGCCCATCAATTGCTGTTGCACCGTTTGTGCGCCATACGTTGTGCCGCCATCTCGTGTGGCACAGGGGATTCCATACGAGCCTCTTCAGGCTCCTCATACCAATTGTCATCGGAGGGTGGGGATGGCAGCCTCTCCGGCTCCGACTTATCAGACCATGGGTCCATTGCCCACACACACCGTGGGAGTTGGGCTGGCAGGCCCTCTACCAGTATTGCAGGTAAAAAGGGGATGTTAGCCCCTGGGGCCCCTTTTGGGGCATCCTCGGGGAAGTGCACGTTGACGTATGTGTGCCCTGCCAGTTGCTTACCCCGACGATCCTTTTGGGGTTGTGAGGCCTTAGCCTCAGTGGGGCATGTGCTCACGCCCCTGGAACTCTGCTCCCCAGAGTACATGGTGGAAACCACGGATACTGGTCGCAAAGATGCAACCTCAGACATGCCGCTGGCGAGGCGCTGGATAAGCCGGGGGGCGGCTGGAGCAGGGACATCTTCATAGGGAAGGATGTCCCGTCCTAGGCCGGCCTCCTGGCTGGGGGCAACAACGCTCAACTTAATCGAGCGGGAGGGCACGTCCTCCACTCCTTGCTGACACGCCCTTTTGTTGCTGGAGTCGGTGTCCCGACTCGGGGGTGTAGTCTGCCGCTTACAAGCGGCCGATAGGGCAAGGAGATCAGTTTTGCGCTGGGTGCGCATATGATCCATGTCGTCCATCATCTGGCTGATGAGGACGACCGCCTCCACATTGCAGAGGAATGATGACTCTGCAGGTACATCGTACCCGTTGTCTCCCAGACGTTGGAGAAGAGTAGCCAGGACTAAGTCCTGGTTGCGACTGGGCTCGACAGCCCGTGCTTTTCCTTTGTCATGTTGAGGACATGACTCTTCTTCCGAGCTGGGCTCGGATTGGTGCAGCATTTCCAGCCGCTGTAGCAAGGAGAGCTTGGCCAAGCTCTCCATCGGTGCATCAGCTGATGAACTGATGCTCCATTCTGGACTGAGAGTTTCTGTGCTCTCAATGGCCATGGTGGCCTGCACGAGGGGTGCTTGGCATCCCTCTAGATTGTCAATTGGTGCTGTGGTCGACAGGGAAATCGACCGGCCTCCCTTGGCTGGCGCCTCATGCGAGTCGCTGTACTGGGGCATTGTGCCCCAAGCCCCCATCCAAGCTGGGGGGTACGGCATCATTACGGGCACACCACCCATGCCAGGGTATTGCGCCGAGGCGGTAAACTGGGGCAAAAGATGTGTGCCCATAGCCCCTCTCACCATAGCGGGGGCAAACTGCCCCCATCCTGGCGCTGCTTGGGGGCTGACTAGCCCCCCGTAGGCCTGTTGCTGGGATTGGCCCTCTGTGTGATGTGGCGCATAAGTGCCCACTACTGGTTGTTGGGGCTGATAGCCGCCCACAGGTGCGTTCTGGGGCATGAAGTTGCCCTGCATGGGTTGGAGTGGTGGATAGCCACTGATCACTGGCTGCTGCGGCAAGTAGCCTGCTGCTGGTGGTTGCTGCTGCTGTGGGAAGCCTACGGCCTGTTGCGATTGTCCCCACTGGGGTGCATTTTGGGTCAGCGGGGGAGCCATCTGCCCCCCCCCTTCAGCCGATGGTAAGACTGACGGCGCAAACTCAATGTGCTGCTGCTGCTCATTCTGGTCCACGGGCATGTTGTCCATGGTTGAGGGAAAAAAGCGAAAAAGAAATTTTGCCTTTTAAGACGTGTTTCAGCCACAGCTGCTGACCAACTCAGCCAAGCCGTGATTGGCACTGCCGATCAAATTAAGCGCTGGCACGCTTACTTAATTGATGTGGGCGCTTAACGCCCTTCAACTCCAAATAATGGTCAAGTGCCGCCAACTTGGAGCAATGGGCTTACTTAATTGATGTGGGCGCTTAACGCCCTTCAACTCCAAATAATGGTCAAGTGCCGCCAACTTGGAGCAATGGGAGTGTGGCTCCCATGTTGTGTCTCTGAGGGACCAGCATATCTCAAACTCGAGCGTGTTACGCTCAGTCCACCGGTGCCCAATGATGCATTCGACGAACCATTCATCATCGTCTCGAGCCCCAAAATCATAGGGGCCTGGGGTCGCCCTGTTAGGAAATAGCGCATCGTCAGACGTACTGTATGGTCGCAACAGCGACATGTGAAACTTTGGAACAATGTGTCATTCCTGTAATGCCAGAGGCAGCTCCAACACGTAGTTGGAGGTACTTGGCTCTGCGTCTAGAACGCGGTATGGGCCTACCCATTTCGGGCAGAGTTTACTCGCCTGACCCTTTGGGAGTCTCAGGTTACACGTTGACAGGTAAACCAATGCTCCTACTGCTATTGGCAGTTCTGCTCGCCTATGGTGATTGGCGTTTTTCACCTGAAAGACTTGCGCCTCTATGATGGCGTCATGCACCGCTGCAATGTTCTCCAGGGCCTGCCTGGCGAACTCGACAACTCCTCGGTGGGCCACCGTATCAGCACAAACTTCATGCAACATAGAGGGCAAGTACCCTCCGTTGAGCTCAAAGGGCGCATACCCTGTTGTATCTGAGATACTCGCGTTAATCGCGAACTCAGTGAGTGGACACCAGTCCACCCAGTCCCGTTGGTCAGGCGAACAACTGCCCTCAGAATCTGGCCTATACTGCAGTTAGCCTGCTCTGTTTGCCCATCCGTTTGAGGATGGAAGGACGTCGACATGAGGAGTCGCGCTCCTAACAGTTTGTGGAGTTCCCTCCACCATTGAGACATGAACTTTGAGTCACGGTCGCTCACAATAGTGCTAGGCAGCCTATGCAGCCTAATGATCTCCCTAAGGTAGATCCAGGACAGCTCCTTAGCCATCAGCGTAGTTCGCACTGGTATGAGGTGCACCATGCTCGTCATGCGGCATATTACCACCCAGAGGTAATCGAACCCTCTGGACTCGGGAAAGGGACCTACGAAGTCCATTCCAATGGAATCCCAAGGTTTCACTGGCACGGGTAGCTGGTGTAGCTTCCCAGGAGGGGATCCAGGGGACAACTTTGCCCTCTGACATGCTGCGCATGAGGCGCAGAACTTAGTCACTTCTTGGGCCATACGTGGCCACCAATACCATCTCTGGATGTAGCCCAACGTCCTGGCGGCACCAAAGTGCCCCACCAGTGCATGGGCCTGGTCCAAGACCCACGTAACAATGGTTCGTGTATGGGGGAGGCAGACCACTGCCACCCCTTGACAGTTCTCCGTTGTGATGAGTCCACCAGGCTCATGCCTGAACTGAGGATAGTCGTCAGGATTGGCGATTATCTTGGCGAAGAGAGAATCATCGCCATAGTCCTGCACCACTTCCTTCTGGAAGTCGTCGCTGACCAGGCTAGGGGGCTGGGATGAAGGCAATTCGCCTTCGAGCATCTCCGCAAGCGTAACGGGTATATCGGGGTGCTTGTGCTCCCCAGTGGATGCTGGGTCCACGGCTTCATGCTCCTTGAGCAACTGGGCGGCTATGTCCTGCTCTTCACGCTGCTCCCCTGAGGCAAGTGCTTCGCCTCCGTTCATCGTCACGCATAGCGCGTACTTCCAGGACATGCTCCCTGAGCTCCTGGTATCGGTGGAGAGGTAAATCCTCTTCATCAGGGTCTATGCGGCAGTCTGCCTGCACATATTCATGAGGCTCGTGAGCCTCCCCAACTACATCACTCTCAAAGTAGCATGACAAGCAGTCTGCCACTTTGTTGAGTTCATCTTTAACATAGGTGATGTCGAACTGGTATCTCGACATGTAGTCTATCCAACGTCGCTGACGCGGTGACAAGTTCACCTGAGTTTTGAAGAACTCAAGGGCCTTGTGGTCCGTTATGATGTGGATGGGATATCCCATCAGCTTATCCTCCCACTTGAGGAGGGCCTCGAGTATGGCAAGAGTCTCCAGCTCGTGCACCGCATAGTTTTGCTGGGCTGTCGTGAACTTCTTTGACATGAACCCTGCTGGGTGGCATGTCTGCCAGCTGCTTCCCTGACTGTACATGGCTCCGACGCCTGTCTTGGACGCGTCGCAAATGAGCCATATTGGCTCGTCCTGTCTAGGGTTGATTGATCGGATCTGTTTGACCATCTCAAAGCACCGCTGGTGCAACAGCCTCCAATTGAACGGTGACCCATTCTGTGTCATGGCCATAAGTGGCCCAGTATAGGCTGTGACATCGGGCAAGAAGCTCGATATGTAGTTGACAAGGCCAACAAATCGTTGGATGTCATTGTAGTTTTGGGGCGTGCGCCACTCCCAAATGCGATCGAGCTTGTCCTGATTGGGGTGGATACCCCGCTCATCTATGACATGCCCTAGGCAGTCTATACTCTGAGCGTAAAGCTCACATTTCTTCCACTTCAAGTACAGCTTGTACTTGCATAGTCGTTCGAATACGACTCTGAGGTGCTGCTCATGCTCCTCCATAGAATCTGAGTAGATGAATATATCATCTAAGTAGATGTGCATAAAACGTCCTATTACATCTCGAAAAATAGAGGTCATTAGCCTCTGGAAGGTGGCAGGAGCATTACAGTCTCCAATCTGCATTATGTTGCTCATGAACGTGCCCATGATCAATGCAAATACGGTCTTGGGTACGTCTTCGGTGCGAATGTGCACCTGCTCGTAAGTGTCAGTAAGGTCAATCTTCGAGCGATACTTCGCCCGAGCCACGTCTTCCTGGATCACCTCCTGATCTGGTAAAGGAGTTACATCCTTTATAGTGTTGTCATTGCGCTGACGTGCATCAAGAGCTGTCTGAAGGGATCCATCCTTCTTCAGTATGCACAATAATGGTGCAGCTTGAGCGGTGGTGCATGGGGACCACCATTGAGCATTCAAATAGTGATTAGTTTTATCGTGTAGTTGCTCCTGGAGTGCGCGTGGGCAGCGCGGCAAGTGGTACTTATATTGCTTGCTCTCGTCTATGAGATTGATCTCATGGTTCACCTCCCGCCATGGCAGGAGCTCCTCCTTGGTCCCGTTGACCATGTCAGCAAATTCTTCTTGCCATTGCTAACGCAACCGAGGAATATCTTCCTCACGAAGGCTTGTCGCCTTCTGCTTCCCCTTCATACGCACCGGGGGAAGTACTTCCACTGTCTCTGAGGGTGGCCGAGGTGGCGGTGCATATTGCTTGTGCATTGCAAGCACCCGATTGATACTGTCATCAGGTATATGTAGTCTCAGCGGAGCACCCGCTGCCACTGCCTTATAAGCCACGAGGCTTTTCCCCTCACGTACAAGTGAGTATGCTATGGACACCTCGTCCGAGGCTGGCTGGCAATATGCTGGTTTGACGGTCATCCGTCTCTGGTGCGCATTTTGCGCACACGTGGCTGCCACCAGCTCGTTCTACTCTTGTGGCATTCGGGGGTCGTATGCCTAGTCGTACTCCGGCAAGGATGCTGGTCACTCCCATAGGGACCATGTGTCCCCCTCTTCTGAGGCTTCCGCCTCTCGGATGCTGTCTCTCAAGTCATCCAACTTGACTCATGAGGACGTAGGTGAACATACATCCACTGAGTCCTCCCGTTGTCTCGCCTTTCGATGGCGCTTGTCTGGAGGCTTTGCGCCTCGAATATCAGGAGTGATTATTCGCTCGTCACTCTTCTTAGAGGCTTGATACTCCTCCTTGCTCATCATCACCACGTTGTGGTCTGCGCTCAGTCCAGGCATAGCCTGCACTTCCTCCTCCACATCCTCCACGGCCAGCACTCTGCGCCGGCCAAGTCATGGAGAGTCCTTGCGTTTCTCCGTAGTGCGATGACGTCGCAGACGATTATCAGTGTCGTCTGCTGTAGCTCGCTCGGCTGGGATCACTTTCCCATTCACTAGCACCTGACAATGGTCAAAGTCTAATATGACTTTGTTACGCCGCATGAATGGCGTTCCCAGTATCATATTGTAGCGATCGAAGTTTGCTACATCCATGTATTCCTGACTTTGTTACGCCGCATGAATGGCGTTCCCAGTATCATATTGTAGCGATCGAAGTTTGCTACATCCATGTATTCCTGGCTACGTGAGCCCGGTGTTTGGACAGTCACATTCGTCCCATACTGCACCATGGCCCGGCTCCCTACGGTGCCCAGCTGTAATGCCAATGGTGTATCCAACTCCTGCACGGATATTCCGTACACATGGGCAAACTGGGGCGTTATGCCTGACGTAGTACTCCCAGAGTCCCATAAGGTCCATGCCTTGTGGCCCTCTCTCGGGCTTGGCACCCGATGCCTCCTCTGGGGGCTCCTGGTCATTTGTGGGGTGCTCTGCCTCAGAATCGGCAGATACGTCTCCGTCACTCCCACTCGTGGCTGCAGTATGTGCAGCTCGAAGGTGGGCACGGGGTGTATACCCCTTCCTCGGGGCTCCCGGCTTTGCGGGGCAGTTGGTAGTGTAGTGGCCTGGTTGGCCACATGTGAAACAAGTCCCCGACTGCCCTGGTGGGTTGGCCGGCTTGAAGTCCGGCCTTGGTTTAGGACGTTCTCTGTCTGGCGCCTGCTCTGGGTGTGGGTGGCTCCGCACTCAGTTCGCAGCAGGAGTTCTGCGTACCACAAACCGCATGTTGTGGTCACGATCCAAATCAGCCTTTTTGGCCAGGAAGGTCCCCACATGCTGACCCCATGAGGGTGTCCCACCAGGCGGTAGTCGCCTGGGTCTCCCTTTGTGTCCACTCCGATGTTCGTAGTGGTTAGCAGTCTTCAGGGACTGCTCATACCTAATGGCATATGCCACAAACTCTTCCACATCGTTGACTTCTGGGGACAGTCTGTCCTCATGTATCAAATAGCGGCGCATGTCCGCTGGAATGCCATCCAAGAACATTTTGAGCATTGTATATCCATCTGGGTATACTGCCATGTTCTGGGCATGGTCATTAAGGGTATCATAGAACCCTTGCACTCCCAACTTCTCGGTGTACTTGGCGGACTGGAAGTCCTGCCTTGCATCCTGGAGCATTGAGGGGTGCACCCTTGCACTCCCAACTTCTCGGTGTACTTGGCGGACTGGAAGTCCTGCCTTGCATCCTGGAGCATTGAGGGGTGCACGAATCAATTGTACAGTCCTGTAAGGACTCCTTTGAACATCCAGTCATATTGGACATGGTTGACGTGCAGTACTGCCCGTCGAAACCACCCCATGGCCTCTCCGGCCAAGAACTCAGGAAGAACAAAGATTTGTTCTCGTTCCATACGGTTGCCTCTGTATAAGCACATGGCAAGATGGGTGCATACATCCATTGCCCAATCTTCCAGGTTGCTGAACTTGGACGTGCCTGTATAGGCGCGAATATGCCTACTGTCTGCTTTACGCAGCTTCACCCCGTCTGGTAACCATAAGATTATACCCAGGGCATCATTGACTACTCAATGCAGGCAATTGTGCATGGCTTCACGATGCATTCGAATGGCCTTCCGCTGACCCAGGGATCTAGTCGCCAAATCAGCGGCATGGGGAAGTGACTTCCCTCGTCCACCCTGCAGAGGGCATCCCGAGCCTCCTTGACTGTGGGCATAATTGCCCTCGTCTTGAGGAATCGACCTAGGGCCATCATCCCGGCTGTTACCAGGGGCATCACGTCTCATGGCGCCCTCTTGATCGAGGAAGTCTCCTCGATCATGATCGTTGCGCCACCCTGAAACTGGAGAAGCTTGATTCTCCTGACCCTGTGTGACAAATTGACGATGCATCTCGTCAATGGGCTTAGTGCCCTCAAATACGATGCTCTGATCATTGATAAGGGACTGTCCCTTAGTCCTGAGGTCGCCATTGCGCATACGTTGATACATGACTCTGTCGCTCAACATTTCCACCATGGGCACGCACGGCATCACAGATGCCTCGCTCTCCACCTTGAGCATGGTACTATCGTGCCCATCCAGACCTGACATATCTGTCCTACGGTCTTGGTTATGCATGTGTGGGGGCTTCTCACGCCACCCTTGTCCTGCTGGAGTATAGAAAGTACTCACTGGTCTTACTTCGGGCACTTTCTGCGCCCGTGCTAGTGCCTCCACTAGCTCGATTCCGATGTCTTGATTGCGCCGTGCCAAGCATTTCTCAGACGTGTGGCTCCAGGGGGTCGAGGCCTCCGATTGCCATGTGGCCTTCTGCTGCATATACATTTGCAGCTCCATCGTGAGCACTCTCACCATCAAATCAGTATATTTTGTACTGAATACATTGGGCACTTTGTGCCCTTGTCACCTAAGTGCTACTATGTGCGCTGACGTGTAGCGCTTGGGTGGTGTATTTCATCACCTCTGGGTGCAAGTCCCAGAACACCTGCAAGCGCACAGTGTACATGGTTTTCAGCCGCTGCTCCTCTGCTCCAGCGTCGTCATCACTTGACGACTCCATCACCTTCTCTGGAAGCTCTACAACCTCCAGAGCTTTCTCCACTGCTGGTGTGCGCGGGAATTGGTTTTCCGTGTGGGATACTTTAGGCCTTGCAGCCTCCTCCGGTACCTCTTCTAGGCAGGCTTCCGCTGTCTTAGAAGGCATTGATCCTGCTGTGGACCGCTGATGACGCCCAAAGTTTGGTCAGTAACAAATGTAACAAAAGTGTTACCGTACCAAGAGTGTGCGTTGGGCGCGCTAAAAGTAAGATGGGGAGTCCCAGGCAGGTCCCAGAGAATGCGTCTGTGAAAAAGGGTAAAAGTCGGTAACGGGGTCGGCAAGTGTCAAGCGCTAAGGTAAAGCGCCTAAGGAAAGAGCGGTAAGTGAACACGGCAAGGTCAACGGCAAGAGCACGGTAAGCTTAGCGAGATCTAAGCGTCGATAATGCCTGCCGTAGTTGCAAGGCGCGAATAAGTCGAAGTTAAGCGAGAGTCTGCAACTGCCGACGAGTTCGACGTTGCCGACCGTAAATGAGCTCTGGGCGTAAGAGAGAGAGACTGAAGTAAGGGGGAAACTCTGGTCTATTCGTCTGATGTCCTATGTACAAGTCGGTAAGTACTTTTATACTACAATGAGTTCGCCGTCGCCAGTGGCTAATGACGCCACTCTTGCGGTAAACTAGAAAATTTCAAAGGGGTAGCTCCAACGGTTTCAGATCCCTACCATCCATTCAAGAGCCTTAGCGACGCCAGGCGACAGATCGCGAAGCTAAACCATCACTCCATCACCCTTCTGTCCGTCCAAAGTGCTTAGCGATGTCAGGCACCAAATCGAGACGCTAAGCAGTGTCAGACGCCAAGGTCAAACGCCAAGCTGTCCGTCAGTTTTTGATAGATCATCAGGCTTCTCGCTAAGCGCTGTCGTCAGTGACTGATGCCATCTGTCAGTTGTCATTCTGTCTGCCGATCGGCGCTATCACTGATTGGATCTGCTTCTTGCCGTGCGCGGCCGTCAGAAATGGCTTAAAATAGGTAGAACGCGTGCACTAAGTTCGGAACGTTGGATCTGCTTCTTGCCGTGCGCGGCCGTCAGAAATGGCTTAAAATAGGTAGAACGCGTGCACTAAGTTCGGAACGGGTGTGGCAAGGTTTTCGGAGCCGGTGCCGAGCCTGCCGTTGATGCGCCTAACCTGTATGGGGTCCTATCATCTCCCCCCAACTGAAAAATTGACTGTCCTCAGTCACCAAATAAGGCTACCGTTACCGCTTTTGTGACAGGTGGTCCGTGCGTTCTTGAGATTTTGTTTATAGTCCTGGCGCATAAGTTTGGACTTCACTTCTCCCCCCCTGATTTACCTGGCGCTCATTTTTAAATTAAATGTCTTTCCGCATTCCAACTCCGCCCCCTGTTCCCTCTCAGGCTGCCCAAGAAGCTGCCTATGCCTACATAGCGAAGGCCAATAATTTTATTCGACATATCGAGGGCGTTGGCGCCGAGGCGCCCCAAAAATTAGTCGTTGGCGTGATGAAACTTCTTGAGCGATGGTACGAGGTTCGTGTCCTTGGCGTGGGCTGGGACAGAGAGATTGAAGTGCGGGAGTGGTGCCGTGCGCGGTATGTGGATAACCGTGGCGCTGAGTGGTTAGCGCCCTTTTCTCGTTTCGTAAGTTGTCTCTGTTGCCTGCCGTGTCGCTTAGCTGATTGCTTCCTAGGCGCCTCCCCCTGTCCCCACTATCGAGGACGAGTTGGAGGACATTCTGTCCGGGGCGTTGCCGATGACGGTAAGCGCGCCTGCGACAGAGTGAGTATTTCTAACCACTTCATCCTAACTTAGCTCTGGTCTGATTTATCCCCCCACAGCAAACAAGAAGTGTTGGCGCCGTTGGCGCGTATGGAGGTGGAGGAGGAGATCGCGGCAAGACAGGAGGAAGTTTCTCAAGACGCCCGCGAGATTACTAGGGCGCTAGAGGAGCGGGAGAGAGTGGCAGCGTTGGCGGCAGAGATGGAGGACGTTGCCGCGGGGAAGGCGCCTGTCGTTGAGAGGCAGGCGGTAGCAGAGGGATCCGGCAAGGTAGGTCGCGCCGGCAGCACTTTGAGCCCAGTGCTGCCGGCTAGCAAGTCGGGCTCGCCGAGGAAGCCGGCAGGTGCTTCCAAACGCAAGGTAAGTGCTGTTTTTGCTTGCCGTTGCCGACGGTCGCTAACGACATTTACAGAGTCGCAAGGCGGCTCCTCAATACGCGGTGAGTGGTACTCTTTCTTTGGACGTGAATTACTAAGTTTCTGTAGGCGCCAACACAAAGCTCCTTTGACGACAAGGAGCTGAAAGGTTTGCTTTTGCCGCGTCGGGAGGAGGCCGTTCTTGACGAGGGGCAAGAGGCCGGGGTCGTGATGGAGGAGATGAAGGGGAAGAAGACTGTCTCCCTAGCGACTCGGCAGGCGTTTAAGGAGGCGCGGGGAGCGGTAAGTGACATTTCTGTCTCCTTTAGTCTCTTGCTGACTTGTAGCGCTAGTGTGATAAGTGCTGGGCCGACAACGACCCAGAAGGCTGTTGGTTCCCGACCGGGGCCCAGCCTTGCTATCGTTGTGGCGCCCTCAAGCGCGCCTGCACTATCGACGGGGCCAAAAGTCGCGAGCGTGGCGGCGTGCCAGACGCCCTTGTCGAGAAGACGTTTTCCCGCGCTGTATTGGTAAGGAGGGCAAGGGAGTTTGTGGAGGGGCAGAGGAAGAAGGTTGCTGCCGGTGGCATGGCAGTAATTGGACGGGCCTCCTTGGCGTTGCCGACACGCCAAGGAGATGGGACGGAAACAGTCGGCAATCGAGGCGCCGGCGAGCGCCAAGGGACTTCGGTCCCAGAAAAACGACAAGCCCCCTCCCCAAGCAAGGGGAAGGGCAAAGCAAAGCGTCCCCGTGTTGTATCGTCGTCGCCTTCCCCCTCGCCAACGCCTCAAGATAGCAAAATAGCCGATTTGGAGAAGGCCTTGGCGGCGAGTCGCCTCCCGCCTCGTGACACAGAGGCTGGTCCAAGTGGCCTCTTGTCGCCTATCCATTTGGCGGCGAGGTCCCTTGGCGGGGAACAGGAGGAGGGAGAACGGGAAGCGGTTGGCGACGCGGCGCCTCGAAAGGAGCTGGAAGAAGCCCCTGCCGACATCGAGATGGGGGAGGAGAAGGCAGAGGGAGCGGCAACGGGAGGGGATGAGGACGCTGAAGGGGAGGAAGACGAAACCTTGGCGACGCAGCGCCAAGGCGACGAGGAGGTGGTAGTGGGAGAGGGTGAGGGGGCGGCAGGAGTCGCCAGGGAGGAGCCTGAGTGGTGCTGGCTACCTCCCTACAGTAGCGTGGCCCCTTGGGAGGTTTCAGACCCGGAGGACGTTGCCGGTCTGGAGCCTAGGCGCCCCGTGGTCGCCAGGGTCAATCCCTCTTGGACCCCCCAGCCGCAGCCAACAGTCACAGGCGACGCTTTCAACTGGCTGGGACAAGATCTCGTGTACCCGGTAGTGGCGCTTAACCCGCGGGAGATGCTGGAGAGGTTTTCGAGGAGGGCGGCAACGATGGAGGCGGCAATGGGACGAGAACGGGAGCGAGTCCGAGGGCAGTTAATGGCGCTGAGGTTGCGCTATGCCAACCTTGGTCGTAGCCTTAGCGTCCTTCGCGACTACCAGGCGGATTGCCAAGCCGCCATGGATTGGCAGACCGCCAACAATATCTTGCCGGGCGATCTGCTCCCTCTTCGCGACTCTTCGTTGCCGATTTCTGACGATTCCCTGCCCATGGACGATGACAGCGATTAAACGAACCTTAGCGTAGATAGGTCGTTTACTGTATAGCTTTTTGATACCGCCTTGACATATATTGCCGTTTCCCTGCCGAGTGAAAGAATAAGTCCAATAATCTGAGTTAGCGTAGCGGCAGAGAGCAGAGAAGGTAAAGCAAGCAGCAAGTATTCTAAGATAGGTTTTTAGCAAAAAGGAGTAATAGGTGTGGGACTTAGACAAATTTTGGAAAAAGGGAAACGCTCAGTAAATCATCATAGCGAAAAACCCTTGGCGAGAGTTGTGCAATGCGCTAAGCGTTAGCGACACGCTAGCGCTGCGACTTGACTATGTAAAGAATTGTCTGTTGGATATAGTACAGTAAGTATCGGCAAGAGAGATAAGTAAGATAGGTAATAGAAAAAGGGAGCTTATCAATATATTCTTTTCTAATCATTTTCTTCTTCTTCAACTAGAGTCGGCAAGTCATCATCGTCCAGTAATTCTGTTTCTTCAAGTTCTCTCAGCTTGGCGGTGTCGATATCTAGCGCTTCCAACGGCAATTCAATCTGTTCTCTGGCGAGATACGGCAATAGGCGAAAAGCGGCAACAGGTTGATGTAGTACTGAACCATCTAATTCACAGAGTACGTAAGCGCCTCCACGGTTATGAGAGATAACTACCAAAGGTCCAAGATAGCGCGGGCGCATTTTCTTATTGTATGAAGTTTCGATTTTGGAGTTGCGCATGAGCACTAGCGCTCCTCTCGGGAAGTTGTAATCTTTGATGGTAGCGCTATGCTCGGTTTCGAATCGTAGGGCTGCTTGGCAACGGGCGCTAAAGACTACCTCGTGGAGTCGCTCTAAATCTTCTTTCCTTCGCTGGAGATCAATAGCTCGTCTGGCGATAAGGTCGGTGGTCGCTAAGATACTGTTAGGTGCTGGCTGAAGATAGGTCGCTTCTATAATGTCGGCAGGGAGTAACGGATGGGTGCCAGTAGCCGCGTAATAGGGAGAACAACCCATGCGCTTACGAATAGTAACTCTTTCCGACCAGAACACTGAATAGGTCGCTTCGCTCCAACAAGACTCGTCGCCATCGACTGCCTTGAAGAGTGCTTGCCGAACGTCAAAGTGGGGTCTCTCTACCAGGCCATTGGCGCGCTTGTTGTAGCCAGACACTCGAATGTGGTGAATGTTGTATTTCTTGGCGAGGTATGTTAGCGCTTTGATGATGGGCGCACCGTTATCCGTGACGATTTCTCTTAGCGCTCCCCAACGGCAGATGACGTCTTCAAATAGCCACTTGGCGACCGCGTCGGTATTTTCTCTTTGAAGCATTCGAAATTCAGGCCAGTGGATTAGCGAGCAACGACCTTGAATGATGTACTTGTAGCGACCAGACTTGGGCATATGCATGGTATCGACGTAGATTTTGCTGAAGAGGGGAGCTGGCGTTGCAACGGTTGGCGGTATGAGCACTTGGCGTGTCTGTTGGATTTGGCAGAGGTGGCAAGTCCTGATGTACCAGGCGATGTCGGCACTAGCGTGTGGCCACCAGAATCGTTCTAACAGAGAAGCTCGGGTAGCGTACAGACCTCTATGTCCTAGCTCGTCATGCATAGCGCGCAAGACTCGTAAGCGACCTTCTGGCTTGATGATCAGCTTGTGGGCGCCATCTCGATTTCGTCGCCAAAGTCGGTTGTCGGTAAAGAAGAAGCGGGTAGCATAGCGGATAAAGGTAGCGTATTGTTCGTCAGTAAGGTCTGGGGGTCGCTTAAGGTCTTGTAGCCATTGTTCAACGATTAACAAGCGACTGTCCTCTGCCTTTGCCTTGGCGGATCGGGGGACGGCATCGTAGGTCAGGTTTTTGCTGTCTTCTCTTAGCGACTGGGGTTCCTGTACGACTTTTACTGGAGGCAAGTCTTGTCCAAGGATGCTTGCCGTGTAGAATGTGAGGGGTGCGCTAAAGGTCTCAGGGCGGTAAGGGATAATGGGATGTAGAAATACGCTGGTAGGCTGTTGCCGTCGTAGTAGGGGGATTGGCTGTTGTATGAGGTGCACGAAACCATGTAGTCGGTCGATCCAATCCTCGAAATCGCTATCAGCCTGTGGGTCCACTGCCGGGTCGCCAGGCTGCCGTGGTCGCCTAGAAAGTCCATCTGGGCCGTGGAAAGGCGACTACCCACCGGTTCATGCTAGCGGATGGCTGGATATCGGGATTCTGCAGCATGCCTTTGATGTACCTAGCGTCGACTTCAACGATAAGGTTGCGCACGCCAATCAAATACATCTTTAGCGACCGGAAGGTTTTGAAAAGCCCATAGAGCTCTAGCTTAGGCTGGCTGTAGCGAGACTCTCTGTCGTTTAGTGTGATAGACCCAAAGCGGTTGTAGCGTCGCTGTTTCCGATTGTCGCTAAGGCACTGGCACAGGAAGTAGCCAACGGCAATGTACGAGGTATCCACCGCCAAGATAACAGGGTCGGCAGAGGTATAATCGATGGGGACTAGGGGTTTGGCGTCTTGTAGAGCTTTTACTAAGTCTCGTTGTGCGGTAACCTGGTCTGGCCCAAATTCGAAGGGCTCGTTGGCGCGGGTGAGTCGGTTAAGGGCGTGTGCGCGATGGGCAAAGTTTTTGACGAATATCCTGAGAACGCCAACGGTGCCAAGAAAGGCGCGAACTTCAGATAAGTCGCGGCAAGGACCCCATCGCTCCAAGAGTGCTAAGCGAGACTCGTCGGGAACGCGACCGTCGGGAGTGCAGATGTGACCAAGTATTTTGAACCTTGGCGCGCAAAGGAGGAGTTTGTGACCGCTAAACGTACCACCGCTATACTTCATACGCTGGAGAACTCGATTGAGCAACTGGAAAAATTCCCATAGCGCTAAGCGAATGTTGGAGTTGTCGGGATGGGTTGCCGGTAAGCCGTTTACGAGTCGCCAGTCTTTGGGGCCTTTGACGCCAACGTCGTCGATGAAGCTAAGGACGTTATGCGGTATCTCGGGTTGGAGGATGAAAGTGATGTCGTCGTGGAATATAGGGACTGAGTTTGTCCAGCCCATCGGCAAGGTGACTAGGCGCAGTGCGCCAAACGGAGTTTGAAATGTAGTGAGGTCGCGGGAAGAAGGGTGGATTAAGCGTTCATCGTAGCCAACGTAGAGGTCAAGGGTGGCGCCACAAATACGCCCAGCAAAGGACTCGGCAAAGTGGTCAGGGAAAGGCGGTACGCCAGAGTGTCGTATGGTTACTCTATTCAGCGGCTCAAGACTGTGAACTATGCGTAGATTGCCGTTCTTTTTGAGGACACAAAACCATCGGGAGCGGTAAGAACTGTTTGAGGGCTCGTAGACGCCAGCCTGTATCTTGGTCCTAATAATCTGGCAGACCTCGGCTTCGATCCCAGGCGGTAACGGTCGGTTGTGCTCAGTCCACGGCACGTGAGGAATGGTCGGGATGACGACAGGCGGGAAGAAATCTGTACGTAGACTGCCGCGTTTGGAGTCCTCCCAAGCAAAGGCTTTGTCTTGCTTAGCGACAAGATCGGTAAGGACGTTCAACTCATCTTTGGTCAAAAATCCTGTGTCGTGCTCCTTGGCGAACTGCTGTTGGCGTTCCTCGGTAAAACGCCCCGTGGGCTGAAAGGGTGGCGGATTCGGTGATAAGGTCGGCATGTCGGCAAGAGGGTCGCCAATAATCTGGCGCTTGATCCTAAACGTCTCGGGAGAGTGCGTAGCGATGGGTTTTGTTTTAAGCGCAACTGGCTTATATTTCTTTTTAACTTGAACCCCTTTCCTTTTGGGAGCGTTAGCCTGGTTATAAACAGAGGTGGAAAGGGGAACTGTAGCCTGGGGTGCGGCAAGTCCAAGAACGGCAGGAGACGAGGCTCCGGGAAGGGTAGTGAGATACGTATCGGTAGACGCAATATTTTGAAACGATTCAGAGGCGGTAAGGTATAAGTACGCTAGAGCTGAGTCGGTAATATCTGGGTTTTTCTGAGAAAGCTCAGCGTCGGTAACGGTAGAGGAAAGCAAAACTTCATCGTCAAGACAAGCGGTAGATATAATATTTACAAGACCAGTTGAATGGTCATATTCCAGCGTTAGCGCCACATCTCCGTGATCGTCGCCAATCACCTCCTCGATGGTCTGTGAAAACACCGGTGTGGAGGCTCGTTGGCGTGTTGGTCGGTAAACTCTGGGGGCTTAGCGCGGGCGCCTTTTCGTTGTCCCCTAGGGAACGTTGGCACCGTTCGTCGGATTCCGGAATTTGGGTCGCTAATTGTGAGGGTCGTTTCCTCGTCGGTAACTGTCTTGACGACTGATCGCGCCAAGACGTCGAAGGGTCTGCCGAGAAGTAAGTCGTAAGCCGGGGAGCGTAAGATGTGTATCTGAAGATAAAAAGTGATGTCGCCAAGGGTGCACGGCACATTCTTGGCGAGGCCTAGAGATCTGTCCACCGTACCGTTAGCGCTCTGCATGTTTAGTATAACGGTAGGGTCGTAAATAAGGCCTAGATCGTTAGCGACTTCCGCTGCCATAGAAATAATCTGAGACCCGCTATCCACGATTGCCTCTACTTCGTGCTTGTTGTCTACGGTTAGCGCTACCGAGCGAATAGCGTGCGATTCTTGAGCGACGGTAAGAATTGCTGGGTCCTCTCCATGGTCCACAGACCTAAGGTAGGTCTCTACTGGGTCCACAGAGGTGGCGTTAGCGATGGAGTCGGCAAGAGGCTCATCAGTGTCGGGAGAGTCGATGGTAACAGAAAAACCAGGAAGCGCGTCGTCGAGTTCATCAACCTCGGCAACGGCTGTCGCCAAGGGTCGTCGGGGAGTGACTGCCGTTTTGACCTGGTTGCGGACGTCGGGAGCAATACTACAAAGTTCTTCTATTGACAAGGTGACGGCGGTTTTCATGATACGGTTAAAAACGTGGTTAGATTTCTCTATGTCGAAAATTGGCGCGGTAGGTCGGTAGCCACCCTCAGGACGTTTCTCGGCAAAGTTTCGTTGTGCTGGTGCGTGATAACGGTCGGGAATCCCTGAGTAGGGATGGAGAGGTGGCAAAGGCGGTTCGGGAGCGGTAGCAGTCGACGATGGTTCTGGAGCAGTAGCAGGGGTAGTGGCAGGCGGTGCGGTAGGAGCAGGTGTCGGTAACTTGCTAGCGGGAGGCATTGGCTTATATCCTTTGAGAGGTTGTTTGGGCTGCTTAACTTCAACCCCATCAAAGACCTGATTCTTAAGCAAATCCAACTCCTGTTGGAGCTTGGCGATACGCTCTTCCCGCGAGAAAGTAGGGTGGTCGCCAACGCTGTCGAAGTGTAAGACCTCGTGAATCATCTGCTGTTGAGTCGCTTGTTCAGGGTCGGGGTTGGCGTTGCCAGATAGCGTGCCGGTAACAATTTGTCCTGGATTGCGCCTATGCCATTCATCAACTCGCTCCTGGAAGGACTTCTTGTCTGGGTAGTTGGGAATGATGGCGCCAGTAGTGAGGACTATCTTGCCGTCGATAGCCCGTCGAATTCTCCCTTGCCGAATATAATTCTCCAAAGTCGCGCAGCGTCCTCTCGTCATGGTGTGGCCAATTTCCCCACAGAAGTGGCAAGGGCCAGGTGCGGGTGCGTTAGCGGGTCGGTTAGCAGTCAGGTTGGTGGTAATCATAGTTTCAATACGCGTCATAGCGGAAGCGACAGCGGCGGTAATAGCAGCATTGAGCTCCTCTTTCTTAACGAAGTCGGCAACAGGAGGCAGGATGGGAATGATACCGTTAGTTCGCTCAGGTGGTGGGCTCGTCCTAGCGCGTTGCAGTCCAACGCCAGTGTCCGTTCCCTTGAGAACCCATTTTCCGGCCTCAAAGACGTCGGCAACGTTATAGGGCTCGTCAGGGTGATGGGCCTGATGAACTATCTCTAGGCAACGAGCAATACGAGTCCACAATGAAGTCGGGATGCCTTGCTGAAATAGGCGACGTTCCTCGTTAATGTAGAGCTTGCCGTTCTGCAGAAGCCACCTAGCGATTTTCTGGAACTCGCGGTAATACGTGGAAAATGCGCCAAGCGACGATGTGCCACTGTCGAAAGATTCCTGAACTAGTTTCTGGAGCTCGTTTACCGTGTATCGGGTAGCTTCCTCTGCGCCAGGGTACAGCTGGATTACTGCCGTCTTCCAGTCCTCATACGAAGCGCCTTGAGCTGGAGCTGGCGGGGCGGCAGGAACAAAGGCGGCAAACTCGGTAAGACCTGTCCACGTCTCTGCCGTGTCATACGATACGTATCTTGCCGCGTACTCCTTCATCTGCGTGTGGTCGGTAATGTTACAGTCCCTGAATAAATACTCTAATTCCTTGAAATACTGAGAGAGCTCCCGTGGCTTGGACTCGTCCCATTTCGGTGCCGAGAAGTGGTTGCGTGGCGGCATGCGCTGAACTTGTTGTTCCATAGCGACTGTGTTGGCGAGTTCGGTTAGCGGTAGTGGGGAAGGGGTTCTAGAGATTGGCGACGGGGTAAGAGAGATGAGTTGTGAAAGAGGCGTTAGCGGAGTAATGGGAGTGATTGGTTGCGGTACGGTAAATGGCGACGCTAAGGGGTCGTCGGCGCTATAATCGAGGGAATGCGGGAAGAGATCAGGAAATGCGTCTACAGTGGCGTTCTGTAGTTCCTGGGCAAGAGAGAGACCCGGTAAGGCACCAGGTGGTTGTGGGGTTGATGGGTGGGAAGGAGCTATGCCTTCTGCCGACTGGTTTAGCAGGCGGCGCCTACGCTGGAGACGGGTTTCTGGCGGAATTCTGCCCTAGAGATCCCTCGCGGTGGGCTCCAATTTGATGACGCCCAAAGTTTGGTCAGTAACAAATGTAACTAAAGTGTTACCGTACCAAGAGTGTGCGTTGGGCGCGCTAAAAGTAAGATGGGGAGTCCCGGGCAGGTCCCAGAGAACGCATCTGTGAAAAAGGGTAAAAGTCGGTAACGGGGTCGGCAAGTGTCAAGCGCTAAGGTAAAGCGCCTAAGGAAAGAGCGGTAAGTGAACACGGCAAGGTCAACGGCAAGAGCACGGTAAGCTTAGCGAGATCTAAGCGTCGATAATGCCTGCCGTAGTTGCAAGGCGCGAATAAGTCGAAGTTAAGCGAGAGTCTGCAACTGCCGACGAGTTCGACGTTGCCGACCGTAAATGAGCTCTGGGCGTAAGAGAGAGAGACTGAAGTAAGGGGGAAACTCTGGTCTATTCGTCTGATGTCCTATGTACAAGTCGGTAAGTACTTTTATACTACAATGAGTTCGCCGTCGCCAGTGGCTAATGACGCCACTCTTGCGGTAAACTAGAAAATTTCAAAGGGGTAGCTCCAACGGTTTCAGATCCCTACCGTCCATTCAAGAGCCTTAGCGACGCCAGGCGACAGATCGCGAAGCTAAACCATCACTCCATCACCCTTCTGTCCGTCCAAAGTGCTTAGCGATGTCAGGCGCCAAATCGAGACGCTAAGCGGTGTCAGACGCCAAGGTCAAACGCCAAGCTGTCCATCAGTTTTTGATAGATCATCAGGCTTCTCGCTAAGCGCTGTCATCAGTGACTGATGCCATCTGTCAGTTGTCATTCTGTCTGCCGATCGGCGCTATCACTGATTGGATCTGCTTCTTGCCATGCGCGGCCGTCAGAAATGGCTTAAAATAGGTAGAACGCGTGCGCTAAGTTCGGAACGAGTGCAGCAAGGTTTTCGGAGCCAGTGCCGAGCCTGCCGTTGATGCGCCTAACCTGTATGGGGTCCTATCACCGCCTGGTCCCACTACTCCGGCTCAGAGAGAGAGCTCTCCCAGTCCGTACTGACGACTCGGTGTCTCCTGGGGCGCCATAGGCGCCTGTTGACTGTCGGCCGTCCTCAGAGGGCCCTTTCGAAGCTAACCAGCTAGACCGTCGCAGTTCTCCTGGCAGCTGCGTAACTGGGGGAGTTAATCCCCCTGGCATTTTGTCCTGGAGGTGTTGCTGACCATCCTGCTGTGAGCTTTCAGCTCTCTGGGCCTCGCTTTCATTCCTGGCCAGGTCGGTGCTCTGACCTTGGTCTTGAGCCTTGGGTCTTGCCTGACCCGCATTGGACGCTGACGCGTCCTGGATGTCTGCTGGGTCTCTCTGTAGGTCGTGGGCATTCCACCCGCCATCAGTGGACACTGCAGGTATGGGATTACTCAACAATTCCCTGTTTGAAATTTGCACGGTGTGGCTGTGCAAGAAGCTCAAGAAGCTGATAGAGTTCTGTCAACGAACTCAGCAACTGACGTCGGATGCTAGGCAATAGATCCTAGCTGGCGGATTCAAAAAAATGTAACAAAGTTACAGGAATTGTGAGAGCTTAGGTTCACACTGCACAGAATCAGACCAGTCCGGTCTATTGACTATGTAGTATAAACACAAAAATAAGCTGCTTTGTAAGCAGCTGGTAAAACTATTTATATAATAATGTAAATAATATTATATTATAATAAATATAATATAATATTGACTACTACAGTAAGTAAAGCTATGTGGCCAATGCCACATAGCGGACTACGCTACACAATTTGACATCACCTATGTAAAAGGTGAATTGAACAAAGTAATGGATTGCCTGTCTCAATATTTTGAGAATGATACTCGAGATGACGTCCATGACATGCATGACTATGTCCAGGTAGACAGACACATTGACCTGGAGGGCAAAGACTTGCCCCTGCATAGGTTCCATGAAATCAAGGAATATATAGTCAAGCTATGCACCATGTGAGCGCAGGAAACACATCACAGTAAGCGACTGCAAGAACAGCGAGAAGCTTGCGATATCAAGGCCCAAGTGCTGGTGGATCATGAGGTTCCTCAGCCAGGTGAAGAAACGAGGCAAGAGGTGCCCCCTAGAGGTATTGAGATGACTCTCCAGCAGGCGCTGAATTTACAGGGCCATAAGCCTGCACCAGCCAACTTAGGCAATGCACAATTTCACACATGTATCCAGCAAGGATACAAGGATGACAATCTCTTTTTAAAGATTCTGAACAATATCTATGCACATCCATGCTTCAAGGTAGAGCAGCAGCTTGTCTACCTTACCAGACCCACTGGGTCTAAAGTCATCTGCATTCTCTGGGAGAGGTCATTGATCACGACTATCCTGGACCAGGCCCACAGAGTAGTGGGCCACTTTGGAACTCAGAAAACGCTGGACTATATGCGACGCTGGTACTGGTGGCTGCAAATGGCCAAGGAAACGAGCCAATTCTGTTTGACATGTGAGCTATGTCAACAGTCAAAAATATTGACATTGAAGCCACTGGAGAAGCTTCATTCGCTTTCCATACCAGTCAAACCTTGGAATTTGATTGGGATGGATTTTATAGGTCCGTTTCCTGAGTCAAAGAGTTGAACTACCTCTGAGTAGTGATCTGCAAGATGACCAGTATGGTCCATCTTATTCCAGTGAGGACCACCATGACAGCTTCGGAATTGTCTTGGATCTATCTCAAGGAGATAGTGTGCCTTCATGGATTGCCAAGTTCAATCGTAAGCGGTTAAGATGCTAAGTTCACTTCCAAATGGTGGAAGGAGCCGCACAAGCTGCTCAGAGCAAAGTTGCTCATATCAACGTTGTTTCATCTGCAAACAGATGGCTAGACAGAACAAGCAAATAAAAATATCATGCAAATATTGCAAGCATTTGTACATCCTGATCAGAAGGACTGAGTGGATAGATGTCCACTCATTGAATTCACAATAAACACGAGCATATCTGAAACCACATGGTACTCACCCTTTGAACTCAATAAGGACTATATGCCAGCCATGATTCATGAACTTTGCACTGATGAAGCTATTCATGTAAGAGTGAAGCAGTTTGCGTGCAATGCGCTAAGGAACTTGGCAGATGCCCATGATGCAATAATAGAATTGCATGTATGGCAGACAAAACATGTGAATAATTGCAGATATGATGATCTGGACATTGAGAAAGGGAACCTAGTGTACCTCTCGACAAAGAACTTGAACTTGCTAAAAGGCAGAGTAAGCTGTGTCCAAAGTAGATTGGACCATATAGGGTCCTTGAGGCCGAGCCGAGCACGTCTAACTATGTGCTGGAACTGCCCCATGTGCTGCAAGCATGCAGGATAGTCTCTAAGTTCCATATGTCACTGTTGCAACTGTATGTGGCCAATAGTAATGTGCTCTTCCCTAATCGCGCAACTCCAGAGCCATATGACTTTGGAACTGGTGATGACCAGGAATTGTTTGTAGATGACCTCATAGGTCATAGGTGGATAAGAGGAAACCTTGAATTCGAGGTAAGGTGGAGCTTAGGTGATACTACCTAAGAACCGCTAGTGAATTGCAAAGATCTTGCAGCGATGGACAAGTACCTAGAGCTGCAGGGTGTGAAATGCTCTCAACAGCTAGCAAAATGCGCATAACATGTATATGGTGGTGGAATGTGGACAAAGTCCACTATGATCGCTGGTGAAAGACTGGATGGCATGTAGTTGTGGTTGTTTACACCACTGGCGGAGTTAGGAGATTGTTTTTTTTCTGTCTGTCCTCAGTCCCAATACATGTAGCTGACGTGTCACTTCATAATGGCCTATTGGGGGCCACAAAAAAGTGGTCAGAGCCTGCAGGGCTCTAGTAGAGGGGGGAGACCCCTGAATATACAATATAACAACCCTGCACACCAGAGGCAGCCACCATATCTGGCGGTGAGCCAGTATCAGTCAGCGGGCATGGCCTATCCAGGCCGCAAGGAACCACTCCTGTATCGAACTCCCCTCCACTCGCAAGAGATGGAGGTCAATGATGAAGGGCGCTATGAGTGCCCAGAGGACATGTAACAGAGTCATCCGTGTTCTTAGCATCGACGATGCTATAATCATTTAGTAGAGTATTACATAAGACAACATCTTGTTTTCATTCTAAGTACTAGTCAATCCAATACTGCGGTCTGATTTAGCACTTGTGTGATACACACAAGATAGTTCTAACCCATAACTCCGGTTACATTTTTTTAAATCTTCTGCTATCGGCTTTCGACTCTAGGCTTGTTACCGACTAGGCAACTATCATCAAAACCTCTCAATTCTCTGTTGGCATCACGTTGAAAACGTGCTTCCATGACTGGCTCTCTTGATCCGGATCCTCCGTTCCCAGCTGCAGATGCAGGTGACTTACCTGTGCTTCAAGCTGTGAAGACGCAATCTGCGTCAGCATACCAACCTCTGCCAAAGCGGGACGAAAAAATTCCTTGCAATGTCAGCGCGAGCTTTGGAATGCCTGGTGGGCTATCCGTATCACGGATGATGTCCATTGTACGACCTGGTGGTAAACCAGGAGAGAGATCTGCGGTCTCAGGAGTGTCGCTGCCAGTGAGCCAAATGCCTTCATTGATGTATCCAGTATTGCCCGAGAGCTCGTCAGCTCATTCTGAGGGTCAACCAGATATTACCCAGTACTCGGAAATGGTACAAGGCAGCGTGTTTGCGCATAGTACCCCCTTCCGGACTGCACCTACTGAACCGCTTTTGGAATATGTGGCCGATGCGGCTACTGAACCGGGACCGTCATCATTGACGACACAAGGACAGGTGCAAGGGCCAGCAATAGTGGTCAGTAGGGAGGACAACAATGTCGTAAGGTTGGAAAAGGCGTCAACAGCGCCTGGAATTCCAGAGTTGCACAGACGGGCCGGCAAACAGCCGCAAGTGAGGCATGACAGCCTCAGGAGAGTTATGGACTTAGAGTCCGAGCTGGAATCCTCAGATGAGGAGGAAAGCAAAAGGTCGCATTCAACCTTGTCTATCCAGTTACAGCTAGTGTTGGACTGATATCCGGCCATCGCAAAGGAATCAACGTGAAAGCGTCTTCAGCTTTATGTAGTGAAGCACTTACAGTTGCTGGCTGCTAGGAGCCATGATGTACCCCGTGCAGATTCGAATGAATATATCAAATTGTTTGTGCGCATCTTCGAACTCGAAGTAGTGGAATACCTTAAGCGCAAAGCGGCGCGAGGGTCAGCAGTCTCAACGGCTACTCCAGCCGACTCAGTAGAATGTGAGATGAGTGTGCGCAGACGAGCGCCATTAATCGCGGATGCGATGGAATTGCTCAATGCGCCTCGTCAGGGTAATGAGTCTCAGCAAGACTACGTTTGGCATCAGAATGCCGCAAACCGTCAACACATTGTTAGCGGAGTGCCTCAGCAGGCATTGTCTGAGGTGGAGACTGTGATGACGACTCCGGCAGAGTCAGAGGCACTACTTGCAGTGCAGGAGGTTAAGACACCTTGTAAGCAAGTTACAATCAAGGAGGAGGTGGACGAAGTCCACATTCTTGAGGAGCGAACGCAACCACGACGCGTAGTGCGATGCATCCACCTAGTGGACAACTGGAATGAACACATCAATTACCAGAGAATACGCAACCAGGACTTGCACGATCATGGTGAGTCGTTAATTGACGATCAAGAGGTAGTCTTTGAAGGGCGTGAGGGTGTAACGCCTGTTGATGATATGCGGCGACAATTCACGGCTCGGACGGCTGAACCAGACAGAGGTTCGGGTAGTAGTGATGATAGTAGTGGTCACTATGAATGGGGGGAGCCAAGTCATTGCAATAACGACGGTGGAGGTCGTGATCGCAAAAATAACGATCAAGACAATAATAATCGTCGTAATAGTGGCAGGCAGGCTGGTGGAGCACCAGCGGAGCCACAAGTAGGGCGACAGCCCACCCCACGGCCAGAACGAACGGCCAATGAACACCTGTTTCGCAGTCCTTAGGCATTTTCGATGCCCGCACCTCATGAATTGTGTGAAACTACGCCAGGAATGAATGAAGCGGTCAGGATCCATATGGATCATATGCATGACTGCCTCACTCGTCTGGTGGATGACTCTCTTGGAGTCAGATTTAAGTTTTCTGCTGGGGTAAGTCCCCGTAAATCCAATGGTAAGCACATACGTGCATACGCTGGAGGACATAGGTTCTCTCAACTGGAGGACTGGGCCATGGACGTGTGCTACCACCTCGCAGCCTGCTGCTATGGTGGAGACGACATGGACCAGGAGAGGATATTCGTGCTACACGAATTTATGGAGGGAGAGGCTTGGAATTGGTTCCGTCACCATGTTCTCCACATTAATCGCAACAAACCGCATTGGACATTTAAAGAAGTCCTGATAGGACTGTACAATTGTTTCATCAACGCTGCTACGATGCAGGAAGCTCGTGATGCCTTTAGAAAGGCAGTGTATGACGCTAAGACTGGCGTCCAGACCTTTTATGATGACCTGGTGGGTCATGCACAGAATATGGCCGTCTATCCAGACGAATACACTATACGCAAGACATTTCTGGACGGAATATCCACAGACATGAGGAGAGCGTTGATACGCGACGACAATTTGTCTCCGGAGGTCAATACTGTGACCGAATTCTTGGCGTATGCCATCCGTTATGAGCAGTCGACATGGACGGTGTACTATTATGAGCAGCGGAGTTCCCGCCGAGGAACTGTGAACCGTCAGGCAGTGAAGGTGGGAACCTTCCTGGCCAAACGGACAGAGATGGAGAACAATCGCAATCCACAATTTGTTGTTCGCAAGACAATTTCTGGAGGCCAATGGCCTCAATCAAAGCCTGCTGGACAATTGCCAGCAAAGGATAGCCGACCCTTTTCGGGTCAGAATCAAGTAGCACCGAGAGGAGTGGTGGCGCCTGCAGCGCATATGACGGGCAAACCTGCTGGGGTTCCAGGAGCGGCCCAGAGAAGGCCTGCAGGGGATCCCTCAGCGTGCTACAATTGTGGCAGGAGCGGACATTTTGCTAAGGAATGCCCTGCCCCTCCTAAGGCACACATCTGAGCGGCCCATACGGCTGCGGCACCGAGTGATGTCGTCAACAACACGGAGGAGGAGCCGCAAGTAGAGGCTGACGGGTCGGAAGTGGATGACGCCGAGAGCGTCCAGATTGATGGCGACGAATACGTCACAGTAGACGTGTATGACAGCGACTATTATACTCGTGAAGACGAGGAAGAACACCTGTTTGCACTGACTGAGTGCCGTGGAGATCAGCGCGTCCGAATGAGACACGTAACCCTGCAGAAGGCAACTAATAAGTTGCACAGGCCACGCTATACTCCCGAGGAGAAGGAGTGCCTGGTCACGTATGTGGATGTCAATGGACATCCGGCATGGACATTGTGGGACTCCGGGAGTACCACTACGGGCATTACGCCCCAGTTTGCTCACGTCAACGCAATTTGCATTCATGAACTGGAGGAGCCGCTGATGCTCCAGCTGGGGACTGTAGGGAGTCGTGCCATGGTGCAGTTTGGTGCGGAAGTGAAAATAAAGACATCAGGAACGTCGACAAAAGAATATGTGGATATAGCAAATTTTGATCGCTACGACATGATTATCGGTACGCCGTTCATGCGTAAGAACAAGGTGTCGCTGGATTTCGTGAACGACATGGTCATCGCTATGACATGATTATCGGTACGCCGTTCATGCGTAAGAACAAGGTGTCGCTGGATTTCGTGAACGACATGGTCATTGTGAATGGTACACCCTTGAAGACGGAGAAAGTGGTGTTGAACAATACAGATGGTCGTTTGAGGCGCTATCGTGCAACTGAAAAGCGGCGTGATGAACGCAACTGACTAGATGGTCGCAGGAGAGCGACTGTACAGGAGGTGGAGGATGAACAGGCCCCACCAAAAAGCCTGCCAGCAGACTCGCCAGCTATACTGATGTCTGAGGAAGAGTTTCAAGGAACTCTGAAGAAGGGGAAGCACCCAGATGTGATTGGGTGTACCAATGGAAAGCCTGAACAGGCTGTACAGTGCAAGAATGAGCGTGGTAGACGCGTGGTGGAGTTGCTGGAATGCCAGCCGACTAGCTCTTGAGTGAAGGTTGAGGATCTTGTCAAGGACGAGGTGAATAGTACGATGGGAACTGTGGGTAGCACTAAGTCGCTAATAGATCGACCAGTGCCTCGGCCAGGAGTGCAATGGGCGTATGACCCATGAATGCCACGGGAGTGGAATGAGTTGGTAGCGTCAATGGTGATGCAGGCTATGGGAAGTGTGCAGGCGACCCAGACGGGAGAAGTGTACCATCACGCACGAGAGGACAAGATTTCCGAAACATCAGATATTGTATTTGACGGACTCTCGCTGAAAGCGAGAAGCATGCAGTCTTCGGCAAATACGACAAGGAAACAACCGGTTGTAAGGTTGAATCCAGGAGATCTCACAGAGGAGCACGTACGTGCCTTATGGAAGCGATTTGAACCAAAGGTTCAACCACGTATAGCACATGTAGCCAAAGGGAAAGGTAAGGCTGTGAGCCTTACAGAGGAGGATATTCCTCGATTGCGCCAGCAATGGCAACTGGAGTTTGCTGATATCGTCAATGGAATGAAGGAAGAGCTTCCTCCGTGGCAGGAGGTTAATGATGAGATTAACCTCATTGACAGTAACAAGCAGTACAAGTATCATTTGCCTCGCTGCCCGCAAGCACTACAGGATCAACTTCGTGAAAAAATGAATAGATACATAAACGCAAAGTGGTGGGAACCACGACCAGCGGTGCAAGCTGCACCATTACTTTGTATTCCCAAGAAGGATGGAACGTTAAGGACTGCATTGGATGTGTGACAGTGCAATGATAATACAGTCAAGGATGTGACACCTCTTCCAGATCAGGAAGTAATACGAGAAGATGTTGTGACAGCAAAGTATAGGTCGAAAATCGACCTCACAGATGCGTACGAACAGGTTTGCATACGCGAAGAGGATATACCGAAGATGCTGTTCTCATCCCTGATGGGGACGTTTGTGAGTAACATCATGCAGATTGGTGATTGTAATGCACCGGCGACATTTCAGAGGTTAATGACCTCAATCTTCCGAGATGTAATCAGGAAGTTTATGCACGTCTATTTAGACGATATATTCATATTTTCTGACTCCATTGAGGAGCATGAGCAGCACCTACGAGTCGTATTTGAATGGCTATGGAAGGCCAGTCTCTATCTCAAATGGAAGAAGTGCGAGTTGTACGCAACAAGTATAGATTGTCTCGGTCACGTCATTGACGAGAAGGGCATTCATCCGGATACGGATAAGCTCGACCGAATCCGAGAGTGGCATACTCCACGCACATATAATGATATCCAACGATTTGTTGGACTGGTGAACTATATTGGCAACTTCTTGCCAGACATCACTGCATACACTGGGCCACTTATGGCCATGATCCAGAATGGGTCACTGTTTCATTGGAGACCACTGCATCAGCGGTGTTTTGAGATGATTAAGCGCATATGCACGAAAATGCCAGTCATCTGGCCAATTGACCCACGCATCGATGAGCCCATTTGGCTCATTTGCGATGCATCAAAGACTGGGGTTGGGGCCATGTTTGGCCAGGGTAAAACATGGCAGACTTGCCGACCAGCGGGATTTATGTCCCGTAAATTCACTGCTGCTCAGCAGAATTATGCTGTGCATGAGTTAGAAACACTCGCCATCCTGGAAGCCCTCCTAAAGTGGGAGAATAAACTGATGGAATATAAGATCCACATTATTACGGATCACAAAGCACTAGAGTTCTTCAAGACTCAGGTGCACCTGTCTCCGTGACAACGTCGCTGGATTGACTACATGTCGCGGTACCAGTTCGACATCACCTATGTAAAAGGTGAATTGAACAAAGTCGTGGATTGCCTGTCTCAATATTTTGAGAGTGATACTCGAGATGATGTCCATGACGTGCATGACTATGTCCAGGCGGACAAACGTATTGACCCAGAGGGCGAGGATTTGCCTCTGCATCGATTCCATGAAATCAGGGAACATAGGGTTGAGTTACATGCCATGCGAGCACAGGAAACACGTCACAGTAAGCGACTGCACGAACAGCGAGAGACTCGCGATATCGAAGCCCAGGTGCTAGTGGATCATGAGGCCCCTCAGCCAAGTGAAGAGATGAGGCAAGGGGTGCCAACGGGAGGTACTGGTATGACGCTCCAGCAAGCGCTGGAGTCACAGGACCATACGCCTGCACCAGCCGACTTAGGCAATGCGCAATTCTGCACACATATCCAGCAAGGATACAAGGATGATAATCTCTTCGTAGAGATTCTGAACAATATCCAAGCGCATCCGCGCTTCAAGGTGGAGCAGCAGCTCGTCTACCTTACCAAGCGTTGTTTACAAGTATTCCCCTTGTGGCCTGCCGCGCATGCCATTAGAGCTGGATCGGCTCTACAAATATTATTCAAACGAGCATGCTCCCTGTCGCAAACAGGTTACTGCCTACCTCCTCATCACGGAGCTTCAGATGTTCACCCAGCAAACCGATGAGTCATTACATGACTGAACAATGATGCTCCTGATAAAGGACCCGCGCTATCAAAACCTCGTCAACCCAGCCCAGGGGACAGACGACCTTGCGCTCGTTGAGCGCCGACACATTCCAGGGCGCTTTCTGTGCACAAAGGAAGACGGATCGACTGCGCTGCGCGTAATGCATGCCCAAGACTCTTCCACTCCGTTTGACCTGGATCAGCTTGCGCAGTACGTGCTGATCTTTGGTCATCTGGGGTTGGAAAACACATATCAAGGCATTGCGGTCAACCATGCCTACCATATGCACTGGCAAACCCTCTTTGGGTTCGCCTTGTGCCGAGCCCTTTGTGCTAACAGCACAGCCAAGCCCGTGATTGTGCGGCGCATGACCCTTGTCATGGCCCGCCCGGGTCTTTACCGTGAGGCTATTGCCTCTTATGATGCCATGTTCCCAGACCAGCTGTTTGAGCCCCAGAGAGGGCACCAGCTAGAACTTCATCCTGTGCACATACCAGACGACTTTGCACGGAACTTTTCCGACAACGATGCGTTACGTGTCTTACTGCACAACCGGATACCTGCCGACTGGGTGGACCACGCCTATACATACATAGTGGTCTTCCTGGAGCAGCAATTCCACGCCCCTACGATGTTTATGGACATCTTCCACAACATCAACGACGAGCACATGGAGCGCTTGAATAGATACGGCACCCCTCCCGCAATCCCACAATGGGATGGATGGCGGGAGATGACCGAAGACGATCATTATCGTCTTATGTTCAAGCACGACGAGGAAAGTCGTCTCCCCAAAAACCCCGAGGCCAATGGCCTCTACTATCTCATTGGCATGGATCCGAACCAGGTCCGCCTCCTAAAACGCATGGCAGCGCATGACCTGCCCACCTCTGACATGGACCCAGGCCAGGTCAATCTCCTGTCACGCACGGCAGAGCAGGGTACGCTCTCCACCACAGCTTTAGCGATTAACGTCGCACTAACAGAGCCTATGGTGGTAGACACGCCTGCAGTCGAGGGGCCTATAACCCCACCGAGGATGGAATTGGTGCCTCCCCCTCCCACAATTAACGTCGCACTGGAGGAGAAGTCAATGGTGACTGAGACGGGCGCGGTTGCGGGAGCATCGTCATCCGGGACCTAGACCCATGTTAATATTTTGTTGTGTAGGTACCTCCGAGTCATTCACTCGAACCAATTCAGCTGATACGCACTCTAGAGTTGCGTGTAGATACAGCAGACCCAGAGGCGGGGTCACTCTTAATTTTTGTTTTTCTTATTTTAGTATAAACATATTTATCCTGCATCTACTGCTGGTGCAACGTGTGCCCTGTCTGATAAGGACTGACTTCCAGTGTGTCTGGAGGCCGCATCTACACTGCAAACAACTGCTAACGTCTGGCAGCCACGCAATGCGCGTGTTATCCATCTGTTTTCTGCACTATTGTGCATTCTTTATCTCGTTCCACCTCCCTTCCTAAAGACCGAGTATTCGGTCTCATTGAGGGGTATGTAATGGAGTCATCTGTGTTCTTAGCATCAATGACGCTATAATCATTTAGTAAAGTATTACATAAGACAACATCTTGTTTTCACTCTAAGTACTAGTCAATTCGATACTGTGGTCTGATTTAGCACTTGTGTGATACACACAAGATAGTTCTAACCCGTAACTCCAGTTATAGGACAGCACATGCCATGAGCGCTATTACCAGGAACCATCATTGCACTCATTTGTATCAATACCAACATATGCAGGTGTGGTGATGGAGCTGCCATCGGTACCATGGGCACATCAGCCCATGGCAGAGTCATGTGTGGAACCTGTGCCACAAGTGCAGGAGTTAGCGGTGCCAGACGCACTTCTGAGCAGATTGAAAGCAGCAGGATAGCCAGTCCCTGCAACTGCATCCTTCCTGCAGGACAGTCTGGCCATGATGGTGATGGAGGGATTGCTCAATCAGATCAAGATGATGAGGAGGCAGTGCATCACAGCGCTGGAACAGATTGAATGCACATCTAAGTGCAAAGTTTCTACGTTTGAGGGACCGACCGCCAAGGTCAAGAGGGTCAAATATCAGCCCAGTTGACCAGTCGAACCTCCATGGGCTAGGATGCCATCGGCTGCACAATTCACACACTCTGAGCAGCCTGCTCAGCCCATTGTTTCATCATCTTGGCTACCCACCTCGGCCCCTCAGGCCTCCTCAGAGTTGCTGGCTGCAGTCAGTGAACCTTTGGCAGGACTGTCCTTAGGTCAGCAGGAATCCACATTGTCTTGGGCACTATCTATGGGGTCCAAATCTGTCGCTGTGGTGCCAAGAGCACCTGTTAACATTATTTCTTGCACTGAGCCTGGAGGGAAAACTCTGGCATGAAATGCACCTGCTCCTCCAGTGGCTTAGCCACCATTTGAACCATCCACCCCAGCCAAGTCAGGGCCTTCACATCAACGTTGAGGCTGTAAGCCGCCTCTCAATGCCTTCAAACTGGAGGTGATAGAGTTTCTGGCCAGCATTCCTGCACACACCAGGAAAGTCTCAATGTTGTTCTTGTTGCCCATTACTGTGCCCGCACTGCAGGCACACAATCCTGTGGTCATCTTGACCACTGACCCTCACTCCCCAGAGCAATACAACGGTCTGGTGGCGACCTCAAAAAATCAGCCCATGCCTGAAAAAGACAAAGTGCCAGTTGTGTCTTTGTCTGACAAGAGCGACTATGGAGAGTCGAGCTCGGAGCATGAGGAGGAGGGTGAGGAAGGGGAATTGGCCACAGACTGATTCCAACAAGTATCACGCAATAAGCGCATTGCAAAGAAAAAGGCAAATTGCGCCAAGGAGTTGCAGGCCCTGAAGTATAGGGCCCAGGATGAGTTTTTGGAGAGGATCTCCGATGGATTGGAGGTGAAGGTGTGGGGCCCGCTCAACATTGAGTGGATGAACTCATGCTTCAGAGGAGCACTCAGCCACTGCACCTACTATTCGTATCATTCAAATGCTGTGCTGTTGGGAGCTGGCGCCAATTGGGCAGCGGCTTATAAGTTTTCTTCTAGGCACCATGCTGGCCTACCGGCCAGTATTATTTACAAGTTTTCTCTTTGTGGTCTTCTCCGCAGTCTATTAGAGCTTGACTGGCTTTATAAGTACTACTCAAACCCGCACACCCCTTGATGTGACTAAATTACTGCGTACCTGCTCATCACAGAGCTTCAGATGTTTGCCTAGTGAACAGATGAGTCTCTGCATGACCGAACAATGAGGCTCCTGATGAGGAACCCTCAGTACCAGAACCTCGTCAGTCCAATGCAGGGGGTTGATGACCTGGCGCTCGTTGAGCGCTGACAAATTCTGGGGCGCTATCTGTGCACAAAAGAAGATGGTTCAACCGTGCTGCATATAATGCGCTGATGACGCCCAAAGTTTGGTCAGTAACAAATGTAGAAATAGTGTTACCATGCCAAAAACTTGCATTGAGCGTGCTATTAGTAATGAGAGGAGTCCTGGGCAGGTCCCAGAGAACATGCCTATTAAAAATAAGGTAAAGTCAGAAAGGGGTCAGCAAGTGTTAAGCGCTAAGATAAAAGTGCCTATGAAAGAAGCGGTAAGTGAACACAGCAATGTAAGTGGCAAGAACATGGTAAGCTTAGCGAAGTCTAAGCGATGTTAATGCCTGCCGTAGCTGCAAGGCACGAGTATGATGTTGGCTAGTGATAGTCTGCAATGGCCGATGACTTTGACATTGCCGACTGTCAATGAGATTTGAGTCATAAGGGAGACTGGAGCAAGGTGGAATGGAAAACTCTGTTTTGATTCTCCTATGTACAAGTTGGTAAGCACTTTTATACTACAACAAGGTCACTGTTGCCAAGTAACTAATAATGCCAAAGTGCGGTGAACTTGGAAAATTTTATGAGGTGGCTTCAACAGTTTCAGATCCCTACCGTCCATTCAAGATACTTAGCGACGCCAGGTGGCAGATCGCAATGCTAAACCATCAATCCATCAATCTTCTGTTTGTCCAAAATACTAAGCGATGTCAGGCGCCAAATTGAGGCACTAAGCAATGTCAGATGCCAAGGTCAAACGCCAAGCTGTCAGTCAGTTTTTGATAGATCATCAGTCTTCTTTCCAAGCACTGTCATCAGTGACTGATGCCATCTGTCAGTTGTCATTCTGTCTGCTGTTGGCGCTATCATTGATTGGATCTGCTTCTTGCTGTGCACAGCCATCAAATATCACCAAAATTAGTTAATTAGCGCGTGCTAAGGTATCCCGAGCCAGTGCCATGTTGCTGTAGCCTGCCATTGATGCGCTGATCCTGTATGGGGTCCTATCATCTCCCCCCAACTGAAAAATTGACTGTCCTCAGTCACAATTACCGCTTTTGTGACAAGTGGTCCGTGCATTCTTCAGATTTTGTTTATAGTTCTGATGCATGAATTTGGACTTTACCTCTCTTTTCTGATTTTACCTGGCGCTCCCATCACAAATAATGTCTTTCCATATTCCAACTCCACCCCCTGTTCCATCCTGCAAGGCCCAAGATGCGGCCCACACTTATATTGCCAAAGCAAATAACTTTCTCAAGTGAATCAATGGCGTTGGCACAGAAGCACCTATAAATTTGATAACCGCCATTATGAAATTGTACGAGCAGTGGTTGGAGGTACATGTTCTTGGTGTGGGCTGGGATTGTGAGATTGAGGTTCGAGAGTGGTGCCAGTCACGGTACCTGGATCACTGTGGTGTGGAGTGGTTAGCGCCCTTTGCTCGTTTTGTGAGTGCTTCTAGTTCTTGCCATGTCGCTAGCTGATCAGGTTATCAGGTGCCTCCTCCCATCCCAACTATTGAGGACAAGTTGGAGGATATCCTGTCCAGGGTGTTGCCAATGACAGTAAGCACACCTGTGGCAGAGTAAGTATTTTTAACCTATTCCTTCTAACTTAGCTTTGGTCTGATTTGTCCCCACATAGTAAACAAGAGGTGTTGGTGTCCCTTGCACACATGCAGGTGGGCGAGGAGATTGTGGCAAGGTGAGAGGAGGTTTCCCAGGATTCTCAGGAGATTACCAGGGTGCTGGAGGAGTGGGAGAGGGCAGCAGCGTTAGCAGTGGAGATGGAGGAGATTGCTGTAGGGAAGGCGCCTGCTGCCAAGAGGCAGGGAACTGATGAATCCGGCAAAGTAGGTCGCGCTGGCAGCACTTTGAGCCCAGTATTGCTGGCTAGCAGGTCAGGCTTGCCGAGGAAGATGGCAAGTGCTTCCAAACACAAGGTATGTGCTGATTTTGCTTGCTGTTGCCGATGGTGCTAACAACATTTGCAGAGTTGCAAGGCGGCTTCTCAATATGTGGTAAGCCTTTCTCTTGTTCTAATCCCTTAATTTACCATGATTCATTTAGGCACCTATGCAGAGTTCCTTTGATGACAAGGAGCTGAAAAATTTGCTTTTGCTGTGTTGGGAAGAGGCCGTCCTTGACGAGGGGCAAGAGGCCAGTGTTGTGATGGAGGAGATGAAGGGGAAGAAAACCATCTCCTTGGCGACCTGGCAGGCATTTAAGGAGGCATGGGGAGTGGTAAGTAACTTTTCCATCTTCTTGAGTCTCTTACTAACTCTTAGCGCTAGTGTGACAAGTGCTGGGCAGACAACGACTCAGAAGGCTGTTGGTTCCTGACTGGAGCCCAGCCGTGCTATTGTTGTGGTGCCCTCAAGTGCACATGTACTATCAATGGGGCCAAAAGTCACAAACGTGGTGGGGCACCAGCTGTCCTTGTCGAGAAGACGTTTTCCTGTGCAGTTTTGGTAAGAAGGGCAAGAGAGTTCATGGAGAGGCAGAGGAAGAAGGTTGCCACTGGAGGAATGGTGGCTGTTGGATGGGCCTCCTTGGTGTTGCCGACATGCCAAGGAGATGAGACTGAATTGGTCAGCCATTGAGGTGCTGGAGAGTGCCAAGGAACTTTGGTCCCAGAAAAATGACAAGCCCCTTCCTCAAGCAAAGAGAAGGGCAAGGCCAAGCAACCTCATGTGGTATCGTCACCTTCTCCCTTGCCAGCCCTGAAGATACCAAGATGAAGAACTTGAAGAAGGCCTTAGTGGCGAGTTGCCTGCCCCCCCCCAGAGACTGAGGCTGGTCCAAGTGGCCTTTTGTCGCCAATCCACCTGGCAGCCAGGTCTCTTGGCGATGAGCAGGAGTTGGTAGAGTGGGAACCTGTTGGTGACTTGGCACCTCAGGAGGAGCGGGAAGAGGCACCTGCAGATGTCAAGATGGGGGATGGGTCCAGGGAGAAGGCAGAGGTGGCAACAACAGAAGGGGATGAGGATGTTGCAGATGACAAAACCTTGGCAATGCAGTGGGATGGTGGCAAGGAGAAGACCTCAGCAAGAGAGGTGGTAGCAGAAGAAGAGGAGAGAGTGGCAGGAGCTGCCAGGGAGGAGCCTGAGTGGTGATGACTCCCTCTCTACAGTAACAGTTGCTGGCCTGGAGCTGAGGCGCCCCATTGTTGCCAGGCTCAATCCTGCCTGGACTCACCAGCCACAGCCAATGGTTACTGGCAACGCCTTCAACTGGCTGGGACAAGACCTCATGTACCTGGTGGTGGCACTTAACCCATGGGAGATGCTGGAGAGGTTTTCGAGAAGGGCTGCAATGATGGAGACAGCAATGGAGTAAGAGTGAGAACGAGTTAGGGGCTAGCTCATGGCACTTCGCTTGCACTATTCTAATTTGGGTTGCAGCCTACACGTTCTTTGCAATTACCAAGCAGATTGCCAAGCTGCCCTGGATTGGCAAACCACTAACAATATTCTGCCAGGCGACCTCCTACCTCTTTGCAAGTCCTCTCTGCCAGTCTCTGACAACTCCTTGCTGATGGACGATGATAGCAAATAAATGGACCTTAGCGTAGATAGGCCATTTATGTATAGCTTTTTGATAGTGCCCTATATACTCGATTTTGTGTTTGTGAAAGTAAGTTTTCTAAGTACACTGATAAGTAAGCATAGCTAGAGGGGATCTTAGCAAGATTTTTGCAAAGGGAAACACTCAGTAAATCATCATAGCAAAAAACCCTTGGCAAGAGTTGCACAGTGCGCTAAGCATTGGCAACATGCTAGCACTGCAGCTTGACTATGTAAGGAAATGTCTGTTGGATATAGTACAGTAAGTATCGGCAAGAAAGATAAGAAAGGTAAGTAATAGAAAAAGAGAGCTTATCCATATAGTCTTTTCTAATCATTTTCTTCTTCTTCAACCAGAGTCAGCAAATCATCATCGTCCAATAAGTCAGTTTCTTCCAGTTCTCTAAGTTTGGCGGTGTCAATATCTAGTGCTTCCAGTGGCAAGTCAACTTGTTCTCTGGTGAGATACAGCAATAGGCAAAAGGTGGCAACAGGTTGATGTGAACCATCTAATTCACAGAGCATGTAAGCGCCTCCATGGTTATAAGAGATGACTACCAAAGGTCCCAAATAGCACAGTTGCATTTTCTTGTTGTATAAGGTCTCAATTTTGTTTTGCACATAAGCACTAGCGCTCCTCTCAGGAAGTTGTAATCCTTGATAGTAGCGCTATGCTCAGTTTCAAATCGCAGGGCTGCTTGGCAATGGGTGCTAAAGACTACCTTGTAGAGTCACTCTAAATCTTCTTTCCTTTGTTAGAGATTAATATCTCATCTGGCGATCAGATCGGTAGTTGCTAAGATGCTGTTGGGTGCTGGCTGAAGGTAGGTTGCTTCTATAATGTCGGCAGAGAATAAAGGATGGGTGCCAGTAGCTGTGTAATAGAGAAAACAACCCATGCAGTTACAAATGGTAACTCTTTCTGACCAAAATACTGAGTATGTTGCTTCACTCCAACAAGATTCGTCGCCATTGACTGCCTTGAAGAGTGCTTGCTAAACATCAAAGTGTGGTCTCTCTACCAGGCCGTTGGCACACTTGTTGTAGCCAGATACTCAAATGTGATGGATGTTGTATTTCTTGGCAAGATATGTTAGCGCTTTAATAATTGGCACACTGTTATCCGTGACAATTTCTCTTAGCGCTCCTCAATGGCAAATGACGTTCTCAAACAGCCACTTAGCGACCGCCTCAGTGTTTTCTCTTTGAAGCATTCAAAATTCAGGCCAGTGGATTAGCAAGCAACAACCTTGAATAATGTACTTGTAGCAACCAGATTTGGGCGTATGCATAGTATCAATGTAGATTTTGCTGAAGAGGGGAGCTGGTGTTGCAATGGTTGGCAGGATAAGCACTTGGCGTGTTTGTTGAATTTGGCAGAGGTGGCATGTCCTAATGTACCAGGCAATGTTGGCACTAGCATGTGGCCACCAGAATTGTTTTAAAAGAGAGGCTCAGATAGCATACAGACCTCTATGTCCTAGCTTATCATGCATGGCATGCAGGAAATGTAAACAACTTTCTGGCTTGATGATCAGTTTGTGAGCTCCATCTCAATTTCATCGCTAAAGATGGTTGTCGGCAAAGAAGAAATGGGTAGCGTATCGGATAAAGGTCACATATTGTTTGTCGGTAAGGCCTGCTGGTCACTTGAGGTCTTGTAGCCATTGTTCAACCATTAACAGATGACTGTCTTCCATCTTGGCCTTAGCGGATTGGAGGACAGCATCGTATGTCAAGTTTCTGCTGTCTTCTCTTAGCGGGTGAGGTTCTTGTACAACTTTTACTGGAGGCAAGTCTTGGCCAAGGATGCTTGCCATGTAGAATGTGAGAGGTGCACTAAAGATCTCAGGTTGGTAAGGGACAAGAGGATGTAAAAGGATGCTAGTAGGTTGTTGCTGACGTAGCAAAGGAATTGGTTGTTATACAAGGTGCACAAAATCATGTAATTGGTCGATCCAGTCCTCAAAATTGCTATCCACCTGTGGATCCACTGCCAGGTTGCCAGGTTGCCGTGGTTGCCTAGAGAGTCCATCTAGTCCATGGAAAGAGCTCTTGACGTGTACCAACTCAAAGTGAAACATGAGAATAGTGACTACCCAACAGCTCATACTAGTGGATGGCTGGATATCGGGATTCTGCAGCATGCCTTTGATGTACCTAGCATCGACTTCTACAATAAGGTTCTGCACACCAATCAAATACATCTTTAGCGACTGGAAGGCTTTGAAGAGTTCATAGAGTTCCAGTTTAGGCTGACTATAGTGAGATTCTTGGTCGTTTAGCGTGATAGACCCAAAGCAGTTGTAGCGTCACTGTTTCCAATTATCACTAAGGCACTGGCACAGGAAGTAGCCAATGGCAATGTACGAAGTATCCACCACTAAGATAACAGAGTCAGCAGAGGCATAGTTGATGGGAACCAAGGGCTTGGTGTCTTGTAGGGCTTTTACTAAGTCTCGTTGTGCAGTGACCTGGTTTGGTCCAAATTCAAAGGGCTTGTTGGCGCAGGTAAGTTGGTTAAGGGCATGTGCATGATGGGCAAAGTTCTTGACAAATATTGTGAGAATGCCAATGGTACCAAAAAAGGCACAAACTTCTGATAAGTCACGGCAAGGACCCCCACGCTCCAGAAGTGCTAGGCAAGACTCGTCGGGAACACATCCGTCAGGAGTGCAGATGTGACCAAGTATTTTGAACCTTGGCACGCAAAGAAGAAGCTTATGGCCGCTAAAGGTTCCACCACTATATTTCATATGTTGGAGAACTCAGTTCAGCAGCTGAAAAAACTTCCATAGCGCTAAGTGAATGTTGGAGTTGTCAGAATGGGTTGCTGGTAAGTCATTCATGAGTCGCCAGTCTTTGGGGCCTTTGATGCCAATGTCATCAATGAAGCTAAGGACATTGTGTGGTATCTTGGGTTGGAGGATGAAAGTGATGTCGTCATAGAATATAGGGACTGAGTTTGTCCAGCCCATCGGTAAAGTGACTAGGCCCAATGCACCAAACGGGGTTTGAAAAGTGGTGAGGTCACAGGAAGAAGGGTGTATCAGGCGTTTGTTATAGCCAATGTAGAGGTCGAGAGTGGCGCCACAAATATGCCTGGCAAAGGACTCAGCAACATGGTCAGGAAAAGGCGGTATGCCAGAGTGTCATATGGTAACCTTATTTAGCAGTTCGAGGCTGTGGACTATGCATAGGTTACTGTTCTTCTTGAGGACACAAAACCATTGTGAGCGGTAAGAGCTGTTAGAGGGTTCGTAGATGCCAGCCTTAATCTTGGTTCTAATAATCTGGCAGACCTCAGCTTCAATTCCAGGCGGTAATGGTCAGTTGTGTTCTGTCCACGGCACGTGAGGAATGGTCAGGATTACAACAGGTGGAAAGAAATCTGTATGGAGGCTGCCACATTCTGAGTCCTCCCAAGCAAAGGCTTTATTTTGCTTAGCAACAAGATCAGTAAGAACATCCAACTCATCTTTGGTCAAGAACCCTGTGTCATGCTCCTTGGCAAACTGTTGCTGGCATTCTGTGGTAAAATGTCCTGTGGGCTGAAAGGGTGGCAGATTTGGTAATAAAGTTGGCATGTCAGCAAGAGGGTTGCCAATGATCTGGTGCTCAATTCTAAAGGTCTTGAGAGAGTGCATAGCGATGGGTTTTGTTTTGAGCACAACTGGCTTATATTTCTTTTTGACTTGAACCCCTTCCTTTTGGGAGTGTTAGCTTGGTTATATACAGAGGTGGAAAGGGAAAATGTAGCCTGAGGAGCGGCAAGTCTGAGAATGGCAGGAGACGTGGCTCCAGGAAGAGTAGTGAGATAAGTATCGGTAGATGCAATATTTTGAAATGATTTGGAAGCGGTAAGGTATAAGTACGCAAGAGAGGAGTCGGTAATGTTTTGGTTTTTCTGGGAAGTCTCAGCGTTGGTAGCGGATAAGGTAAATAGAACTTCTTCATCAAGAAAAGCAGTAGATACGACATTTACAAGACCAGTATAATGGTCATATTCCAGCGTTAGCACCACATCTCCGTGATCGTTGCCAATCACCTCCTCAATAGTTTGTAAAAACACCTGTGGGGTCATTTGTTGGTGTGTTGGTTGGTAAACTCCGGGGGCTTAGCGCAGGCACCTTTTTGTTGTCCCCTAGGGAACGTTGGCACTGTTCATCGGATTCTGGAATTTGGGTCACTAATTGTTAGGGTTGTCTCATCATTGGTAACGATCTTGATGACTGATTGCGCCAAGATATCAAAGAGTCTGCCAAGAAGTAAATCATATGCCAGGGATCGTAAAATGTGTATCTGAAGGTAGAAAGTGATGTCGCCAAGGGTACAAGAAACATTTTTGGCAAGGCCTAAGGATCTGTCTACCGTATCATTAGCACTTTGCATGTTTAGTATAATGGTAGGGATCATCAGCATCAGGAGAGTCGACAGTAACAGAAAAACTGGAAAGCACGTCGTTGAGCTCATCGACCTCAGCAATGGCTGTCACCAAAGGTCATCGGGGAGTGACTGCCATCTTAACCTGGTTGCAAACATCTGGGGCAATGCTACAAAGTTCTTCCACTGATAAGGTAACAGCGGTTTTCATAATATGACTGAAGACGTGGTTTGATTTTTCTATGTCAAATATTGGTGCAGTAGGTCAGTAACCGCCTTCAGGATGCTTCTCAGGAGCGGCAAAATTTTGTTGTGCAGGAGCATGATATTGGTTGGGGATCCCTGAGTAGGGGTGGAGAGGTGGCAAAGACGGTTCAGGAGCAGCAGAGGACAAGGATGGTTCTGAGGTTGTAACTGGGGGTGCAGCAGGAGCAGGAGTTGGTAACTTGCTAGCAGGAGGCATTGGCTTATATCCTTTAAGGAGTTGTTTAGGCTGCTTAACTTCAACTCCATCAAAAACCTGATTCTTAAGTGAATCCAATTCCTTCTGTAGCTTAGCAATTTGTTTTTCCCATGAGAAAGTAGGACAGTCACCAATGCTGTCAAAGTGTAAGACCTCATGAATCATTTGCTGTTGAGTCACCTGCTCAGGGTCGGGGTTGGCATTGCCAGAAAGCGTGCCGGTGACGATTTGCCCTGGATTGCGCCTATGCCATTCATCAACTTGCTCCTGGAAGGACTTCTTGTCTAGGTAGTTGAGGATGGTGGCGCCAGTAGTTAGAACTATCTTGCTGTCGATAGCCCTTTGAATTCTTCCTTGCCAAATATAATTTTCTAAAGTAGCACAGTGTCCTCTAGTCATAGTGTGGCCAATTTCTCCACAAAAGTGGCAAGGGCCTTTTGCAGGTGCATTGGTGGGTTGGTTAGTAGTGAGATTAGTTGTGATCATGGTTTTGATACAAGTCATGGCAGAAGCAACAGCAGCGGTAATAGCAGTGTTGAGATCCTCTCTCTTAATGAAGTCAGCAACAGGAGGTGGGATGGGAATAATACCATTGGTTTGCTCAGGGGGTGGGCTTGTCCTAGCGCATTGTATACCAACACCAGTGTCCATTCCCTTGAGAACCCATTTGCTGGCTTCAAAAATGTTGGCAACGTTATATGGCTCCTCCAGGTGATAGGCCTGTTGAACAATTTCTAGGCGACGAGCAATATGAGTTCATAATGAAGTTGGGATACCCTGTTGAAATAGGCGACATTCCTCATTAATATAAAGCTTGCCATTTTGCAGAAGCCATTTAGCAATTTTCTGGAACTTGTGGTAATATGTAGAGAATGTGCCAAGCAAAGATGTGCCGTTGTCGAAAGATTCCTGTACTAGTTTCTGCAACTCATTTACCGTATAGTGGGTAGCCTCCTCAGCACCAGGGTACAACTGGATTACTGCCGTCTTCCAGCCTTCATGCGAGGTGCCTTGGGCTGGAACTGGTGGTGCAACAGGAACAAAGGCAGCAAACTCGGCAAGACCTGTCCATGTCTCTGCCATGTCATATGACACGTATCTTGCTGCATATTCCTTCATTTGTGTGTAGTTGGTAATTCCACAATCCCTGAATAAATACTCTAATTCTTTGAAATAATGAGAGAGCTTCCATGGCTTGGACTCATCCCATTTTTGTGCCAAGAAGTGATTATGTGGCAGCATGCGCTGAACTTGTTGTTCCATGGCAACTGTGGTGCCAAGTTTGGTTAGCGGATGTGGGGAAGGGGATTGGGTAAGAGAAATAACGAGTTGAGAAAGAGGTGTTAGAGGAGTAATGGGGGTAATGGGTTGCGGTACAGCAAGCGGCAACACTAAGAGGTTGTTGGCGCTAAAATTGAGAGAGCATGGGAAAAGATCAGGAAATTTGTCTACAGTGGCATTCTGTAGTTCCTGTATGTGAGAGAGACCCGGTAAGACACCAGGTGATTGTGGAGTTGAGGGGAGGGAAGGGGCTATGCCTTCTGCCAACTGCTCTAGCAGACAGTGCTTATGCTAGAGACGGGTTTCTGGCAGAATTCTGCTCTAGAGATCCCTCATGGTGGGCTCCAATTTGATGACACCCAAAGTTTGGTCAGTAACAAATGTAGAAATAGTGTTACCATGCCAAAAACTTGCATTGGGCGTGCTATTAGTAATGAGAGGAGTCCTGGGCAGGTTCCAGAGAACATGCCTATTAAAAATAAGGTAAAGTCAGAAAGGGGTCAGCAAGTGTTAAGTGCTAAGGTAAAAGCGCCTATGAAAGAAGCGGTAAGTGAACACAGCAATGTAAGTGGCAAGAACACGGTAAGCTTAGCGAAGTCTAAGCAACGTTAATGCCTGCCATAGCTGCAAGGCATGAGTATGACATTGGCTAGTGATAGTCTGCAATGGCCGATGACTTTGACATTGCCGACTGTCAATGAGATTTGAGTCATAAGGGAGACTGGAGCAAGGTGGAATGGAAAACTCTGTTTTGATTCTCCTATGTACAAGTTGGTAAGCACTTTTATACTACAACAAGGTCACTGTTGCCAAGTAACTAATAATGCCAAAGTGCGGTGAACTTGGAAAATTTTATGAGGTGGCTTCAACAGTTTCAGATCCCTACCGTCCATTCAAGATACTTAGCGACGCCAGGTGGCAGATCGCAATGCTAAACCATCAATCCATCAATCTTCTGTTTGTCCAAAATACTAAGCAATGTCAGGCGCCAAATTGAGGCACTAAGTGATGTCAGATGCCAAGGTCAAACGCCAAGCTGTCAGTCAGTTTTTGATAGATCATCAGTCTTCTTTCCAAGCGCTGTCATCAGTGACTGATGCCATCTGTCAGTTGTCATTCTGTCTGCCATCAGCGCTATCATTGATCAGATCTGCTTCTTGCCGTGTGCAGCCATTAAATATTGCTAAAATTGGTTAATTAGCATGCACTAAGGTATCCCAAGCCAGTGCCATGTTGCTGTAGCCTGCCATTGATGCACTGATCCTGTATGGGGTCCTATCAGCATGCTCAAGACCCAGCTACTCCATTCGACCTAGACCAACTAGTGCAGTACGTGCTGGTCTTTGGTCATCCTAGGCTGGGGAACACCTATCAGGGCATCACGGTCAATCATGCATACCACATGCACTGGCGAACCCTCTTCAGATTTGCATTGTGCCAAGCTCTCTGCACTAACAGCGCAGCCAAGCCTGTGATAGTGTGGCACATAACCCTCGTCATAGCCTGCCCAGGTCTTTATTGTGAGGCAATTGCCTTGTATAATGCAATGTTTTCTGACCAGCCATTTGAGCCCCAGAGAGGGCCACAGCTGGAACTCCACCCAGTTCACGTGCCTGATGACTTTGCACAGAACTTCTCTGGCAATGACGTATTATGTGTCTTGTTACACAACCAGATACTGCTCAACTGGGTGGACCACGCGTATACGTACAGAGTGGTCTTCCTGGAACAGCAGTTCCATGCCCCCACGATGTCTATGGACATCTTCTGACAAATTGACGACAAGTGCATGGAGCGCTTGAACGAGTATGGCACCCTTCCCGCAATCCCACAATGGGATGGATAGTGGGAGATGACCAATGATGATGCTCAAATCAAGCTGGGTGCTGCATGGACTATCACTAGTACAGCTACTTAGCTGATATAGCTTTGGGCATGCTAAGTGTGTGAGAGAGAGTCTCAGACAGGTCCCAGAGAACACACGGTAGGCAAGAGGTTGGTGGCAAGGAAAGTGGGTGATTAAAAGCACTTGCATAAGGCTCCAAAACATGGCTACAGAGTGTTAAATGTCGCTAAAGGAGAGCGCTAAGAGCATGGGAAAGTAGATAAGGAAGGCACTAAGAGGTGTGGGAAAGTTGCTAAGGAAGGCGCTAAGTGTTAGCATCTAGAATGTGATAATAAAAGAATAAGATTGCTTAGCGGATCTAAGCATGAAAGCCAGGCCATAGTTGCAAGGCGCTAGAGAGAGAGAGATAGAAAACTAGAGCAGAGTCCTCTTGCTTGACATGGTCAACAAGAGGTAGTCTGTTGTGTATGGTGACCAAAATGTTGAGATACAATCCCTACTGCCAAATTTAATTATGTACTACTAACAAAAAGTAAGTATTTATAGTAAAAGAAGTTAGCCGACACTAAGAGAATAAGCACCACTAGAGGGTGGTAAACTGATAAGAATGTAAGTAAATGCAGAGAAGCCGTGGACAAAATCCTCAAAACCTCATGGGCAGGTAAACTTACCAAAGGTATACCATCTAAATGTACATTATGTGGAACGAGTGAAAAGGTTGAGATGCATCACCTAAGAAAAGTGGCTGATGTTCAAAACAAGATAAAAACAGGTAATATCACCTGGGCTCAATAGAAAGGAGCAGTAGCTAGAAAACAAATACCTCTATGTAGATACCACCACAAATTATTGCACAAAGGAATGCTAAACTATTCCAATATGCATAAAATAGCAGGATATATGGACAAAGGTAAAACATAAATGGCTTTGTATATATCTGAAAAGATTGTTCCATGCCAACCCTCTCTGTTAAACTTAGATTCTGTCCATTTCTTAATGGGGCAAGCCATATGATGGGAAAATATCACGTATGGTTCGGAAAGCAGTTCCGACTAGGGCTGACTCTACTTTTTTTTATGGTTATGCCTGGATTAGTAGGTGGTTTTGGTAATTATTTCTTACTTATACACTGTGGAAGTCCTAATTGTATTAAAAATAATGTTGGCTGCCCTTGCCCTCCTTATCCTTAGAGAAAGGAGAGCCTCTCTTTCTCTGAAGAAACAACAGAGAGGGAAGGGACGGGGCTAGGGGGGCTCAAGGCAAGTTTATTAAATATGCTATTCCTAACAAAACAAGCCTATGACCCTTTTCTTTTTTCCCAGTCTCCGCATTTTTTTTAATACACCATTGATTAAAAAGGGGGATTAAAACAGAGGGAGGAGCCCTTGCCCTCCATAGGAAAAAAGCCAATCCTTGCCCCGCCCCCTCTGCCCTTGCTCTCTGAAAAAAAGCCAAGGGCAGGGCAAGGGTTAGCTTTCCTTCTTCCTCCCCTAACTCCCAATTGCCCTTGGCCCTCCTAGCCCCCAATTATCCCCAAACTATAGTAAAAAGGTCCATAATGATGCTGTCATAGAAATACTTCATCATTCTATCCTGTGAGTGCTGCCACTGGCTAAGAGAATTATTCTGGATTGACTGATGCCAAGTGTCTGTGTAAACATATAGCCTTGGAGTGCAAGTGGCAAGGTGCGGCGAGGTGTCAATAGTGGTGCGAAGAATAAGTGATGCCATAAAAAGTGGTCTGAGAGTAATTGGAGTCTGTAGCTGCAAGTTATTAGTGTAAAATATGAGAAAAATAGCGCTGGAAGCACTAGAGCATGGCGCTTTTGGTGGTACTAGTGGGCCAATGTGAGGTGCAGGTATTGGTGCTATCTGTAGCCAGCCACAATGCAGGCTCATTACCAAAGATGATCATTATTGTCTGATGTTTAAGCACAATGAAGAAAGTCGTCTTCCAGAAAACCCTGAGGCCAATGGCCTCTATTATCTCATTGGCATGGACCCAAATTGGGTCACTCTCCTAAAACACATGGCAGCACATGGTATGCTACCCACCATTGCTTTGGCGATTAACATCGCACTAACTGAGCCTATAGTGGTAGACATGCCTGCAGTTAAGGGGCCCATAACCCCACCAAGGACGGAATTGGTGCCTCCCTCTTCCACGATTAATGTTGTACTGGAGGAGGAGTCAATGGTGATGGAGATGGGTGCGGTCATAGAAGCATTGTCAGACGGGTCATAGACCCATGTTTCTTTATTTGGGTAACTCTGAGTACATCACTCAATAAGTTCATGCTGACATGCACTCCAGGGTAGCATGTATATACAGCAGACTTAGAGGAGGAGTCACTTGTTTTTTGTTTTTTGCTTTATGTTAAATTTTATATTTCTTGGGCTGCTTACATTGTATGCGCACCTGTCTGCTAAGAGACTGCAAGATTTTGTGTTCAGAAGACACAACTACTTTGCACATGACACTAACATTTTGCAGCAATGCGAAGCACATCTTATTCTACTGTTCGCACTATTGTGCATCCTCCATTTCACTTCTACTCCTTTCCTAAGACTGAGTATTTGGTCTCATTGGAAGGTATGTAACGGAGCATCACACTTGTTACTAGCATCAATGATGCATTCAATAGAGTATTATGTAAGAGAACATCTTGTATTCACTCTAGTTCTAGTCAATCCAATACTGCAGTCTGATTTAGCACTGTGTGATACACACAAGATTGTTCTAGCTTGTAACCAACAGTTACATTTCTTCACCAATCTTTGTTCACAGGCAGAGTCTTTATCATGTCTTTTTTCATGCTGTTGACTTCAAATGCTGCTGATAGCCACACATAAAATGCCAAATTGTTAGCTGTCTTGTAGAGGGGTGATATGTACAAATCCCCATGCCCATCAAGTGGTCTGAAGAAGTAATAGCTAGAAGTGGCAGTTGTTAACAGAGCATACTCAGCCTTCTCCTCAACAAGTTGGCCCCAAATCTGTCATTGCGTTGATGATTGTTGAGCACAAATAAATATTATTCATTGACACACCTGACAAAGAATCTTGTTTAATGTCTGTTCAGCACTTTTACCAGCACCACCAGCATCATTGCTGGTGTTACTAGAAACCTTCTCTGGCCACACATACTGGATTGCCAGTCCAGGTACATATTCCTGATTGTCAGCCTCATACCATCCTGTTACATGCTGGAAAATCTTGTTCGTGAGTACTTGGGTGGTCTTAACTTCAATGACTGCTTTTATAACAAATTTATCAGGAAGACTTGTGTTAGCATTGACCTGGAGGGAGAAATAGATTCCAAAGTCTGTGATATTCTTTGTCAATCTGGTGGAGGATGCAAAGAACTGAAAATTAGATTTTTGGAAATCTGACAAAGCCCAACATTCAAAAACTGCAGCATATCCAGGATTCATACCAGTTTCTTCTTTGATCTGTTTGAAAGCCAGCTAATATGCCATGATTTTGAAAACTAGTGTGAGGTTTTCTTGCTCAAATTGTGATTTGTTGTCTTTCTCTAAATGGTGGAGTTGTTTGAATAGTAATGTAGTTGATGCAGGGTGGACAATGGCTACAAACTGACTATTTGCTGGCACAAGAATATTTGCCAGCTCTGGTTCTATCACCTTGCATATTTGTTCTACCAAACCAGGTACTGGCACAATGCTTCGAAGGAAAGCTGAAGGTTGAACTTTGAGCTTTCCACTTATAGTTGAAGTACTTGTAGCAGTACAAAACAGTACTGGTTTATCACTGAAATATCGAGGGGCCTCAAGGAGATCAAGAAGCAACACTATTCCAGTCTCTTCAGATCTGAGTTTTATGGGCCGTGGCATGGATGTTGAGGTCAATGAAGTAAATCTGAATGTTAAGAACAGATAGAAGTTGATGATAAGGGGTAGGAGGTGCTGTAAGTATGAGCAGTTGATGCCTTCTGACAAACATTTTCAGAGTTTATATGTCGTTAAAGAACTACAACAGCTGCTTGTCAATTATTTGTTGACGTCATGCACAACATAAAAGAACGTTGAGATACAAAAGAAGGTGCACAGAAAACAATAATTCCACACAAAGGCTTTCTAGCAACCAGTAACTCTTGTTGAAGACAACCCTACACAAAACTAATGGGGCAACAAACAAAATTGAGAAGGATGGTTTTTGGTGAACAGAGTGGCATGGCATCATCATCTCACTCTATTGCTTGAGTTCATCTTCATAGAAAGGTAACAACACATTTTGGCTGTTCTGAGCCAGAAAACCTGAATGGTGTGTAATTAACAGTAGTATCGGTCAAGCTTATAGTCTATTGCCTGTTATGCTGAGCAACCGTTGATAGGACCCTATACAGGTTAGGCGCATCAACGGCAGGCTCGGCACCGGTTCCGGAAACCTTGCTGCACTCGTTCCGAACTTGGCGCACGTGTTTTACCTATTTTAAGCCATTCCCGACGGCCGGATACGGCAAGAAGCAGATCCAATCAATGATAGCGCCGACGGCAGACAGAATGACAACTGACAGATGGCATCAGTCACTGATGACAGCGCTTAGCGAGAAGCCTGATGATCTATCAAAAACTGACGGACAGCTTGGCGTTTGACCTTGGCGTCTGACACCGCTTACCGTCTCAATTTGGCGCCCAACGTCGCTTAGGTGTTCTGACAGGTAGGAGGGTGATGGATTGATGGTTTAGCACCGCGATCTGCCGCCGGGTGGCGCCAAGGGTCCTCAAAGGACGGTAGGGATCTGAAACCGTTGGAGCTACCCCTATGAAATTTTCCAGTTTACCGCACTTTGGCGATGGTTGGTCACTGGCGACGGTGAACTCCTTGTAGTATATATATTACTTACCGACTTGTACATCCACCATCAGAACAATAGACCACAGTTTACTCCCCTTTCCTCAGTCTCCCTTACGCTCAAGAGCTCATTTACGCTACGGTCGGCAACGTCAAACTCATCGGCAGTTGCAGACGTTCGCCAACACTCGACATACTCGCGCCTTGCAACTACGGCAGGCATTATCGACGCTTAGACTTCGCTAAGCTTATCGTGCTCTTGCCGCTTACCTTTGCCGTGTTCGCTTACCGCTCTTTCCTAGGCGCTTTACCTTAGCGCTTTACATTTGCCGACTCCGTTACCGAATTTTACCCTTTTTCACAGACGCGTTCTCTGGGACCTGCCCAGGACTCCTCATATTACTTTTAGCGCGCCCAACGCACACTCTTGGTACGGTAACACTTTTGTTACATTTGTTACTGACCAAACTTTGGGCGTCATCACCGTCAGCAACAAAGAAAATTGGTTGGTGACAACAAATGTTTAGAACAATGATACAATAATGGAATACAAACAATTCACAGTGGGTGAAATGGAGAACTTGTTGAGTATCAGTCAAAGAAGCTTGTATTCTATTGACTGCATATCCTTGTCATGCTCAGCAACTGTCAGCAACAAAAGAAATTGATGATGACAACAAGTTTTTAGAACACAATGAGTTGAGGTGACGACGGCCAAGTACAAGATGAAATACAAATAATTCACAGTAAGTAAATAGGAAAACTTGGTGTCTAGAGACAGCTTCAACGCATAATGTGGCAAATTTGGCACTTTTGTTGAGGCCTTGAGAAAATGCAAATGGGCATTGTAAAATAGTTGTATGTGACCCATTGTCCTTTTTACTTGTGGCTATTGTCCATGGCTGAACACTAAGGATTATTATTCAACCTTATCTAAACTTTACACAAGTTGCATGTCTTTGTGTATCAGTCACACCAACCTTGTATATCTGCTTTAAATTGGGTTAATGTAGTTAAATGCTTTTGTCTTTTTTTCAGTCAGATAACCTTGTAGCGCAATCGTGATTATGTCACTCTTTCTTCTAATCCTTGACCCAGAAAACTTCTCTATTGATTACTTATTCCTCTAATTCTACCCACAGTATATATAGGAGTCACTGTACTGTAGTAGCTTTAGCTTTTGCAACAAGAGGACTTACAACAGTTCTTATTGCAAGACTCTAAGTGTGACTGTGCACTACCTTATCAGGTGGTCTACTGTTACATATTTTGAACTTCTACAAGTCCTAATAAGAAAGCACTCAACTACTCATGAACCATGGGCAAAAATTCAGTCTGATCAACTGTGCATGTCCTAGTAGTGAGTCTGTTACCAACTAAAAAGTTACTAAAATGGATACTAGTCAATACAATTTTTGCTCAAGAGTCCTGGCAGCCTCAGGCATGAAGAGAACTCTCAGCACAGTTGAGGCAAAGGAAAATGCTCAACGTGCAACACTGTCCCACATGGCGAGACCCAGCCATCAGGCAGGGTCAGGCCAGGGCAGGGATGTTGAAGAGGGAACAGAAGAACTGGGTCCTGTTCAGGCAGCTGCCTCTTTGTTGTCAGCTCTGGCGAACAAATCTCAGGAAACCACTTCAGTGGATATATCCCTTATGGAGATGGAATTGGAGAAGTCATTCATGACGACCACCAAAGAAAATCAGGAAGACATATCGGCCAATATGTCTGTAGATGGGAAAGGAAGTGTAGCAGAAACTTTGTTACCCCCCAAATTGGTAAAATTAGAAGAAAATACAATTGCTTTATCCCCAGATCAGGAAGGGCCAGTCAAAGGCCCTAGAAACAAAGGTAGGAAGAAAAGTGACCAAGATGCAACTTTTGTGAAGGTCATTGGGCTGGCCAGTGTTGGCTTGACTGAAGCTCAGTGAGAACTCATAAATAGCTGTTATGAGAACTTGAACATGAGATCTGAAGATTGGAAAACAACTCCAGTTGATCATCAGATGAAAAGGGATGACATGGTCTCTGCTGATTACTTAGCGAAAGCAAAACAGGACAGTGGTCCCAGCTACGACAAGCTCAAAAAGAGGCTGCAGCAGAAAAACAGGACAGTGGTCTCAGCCACAATGAGCTCAAGGAGAGGCTGCAGCAGAAAAAAGCTCTGGATAGGGATATCTGGCAATTGCAAAAGGAGCTTAAGAGGGAAGAATGAGCAAAAAAGAGGCACAAATGCACCAGCTCCAAGCCCATGTCTTCTGAACTGCAGAATATGATAAGCCAGATGACCTACCAGGCTCAAGAAAATCAAGACCAGGAATGGACAAAGTTAGATTAGAACTGGAAGTCACACTCTTTGGCCTAGGTAACCAAGAAGAGCATGTTGGGATAGGCCTTTGACCGTATTAGAAAAGATTCCAAGGATGAATTGTCTGGGGACTCAGACCCCTCCTCTCCAGCATCTTTGGAAGATTCAAGCTTGGGGGACAAGAGCAGCAACGCCAAGCAGAGTGACTGCGGCTTCTTTATCATCAGATGGCATGTCATCTGAGATAAGCAAGACAAACCAAAAGTCTACAAGACCAAGGAACAAGAATAAATTGAGAAAAGGAAGAGGAAAAGCCACCAAATCTCTCATTTGCCCAATCCTGCTTGCTAAATACAACAGCTCTCCTGACCTCCAAGCTTTTTTCCAGTTTATGATCCACTGTACATCATATGTGAGGTATAGACTGGTGGAGAAGGAGTGTCAGGTGCTGGTGGTGTTGGAGTTTCTGACAGGAAGAGCATGGACGTTTTACTCCTGAGAGGCATCATAAGCACCTGAGGAGTGGGTGTTAGAAAAATTTTTTAAAGGGCTATTCAATGACTGTTTCCCCATCAACTACCATAACAAGCAGCGGAACAAACTGCAGCATCTGCAGCAGAGAAGGCTGACTGTTTGAGACTACATAGAGAAATTACAAGAGTTATTTACCATAATGGAATCTACCAACAGTAAGGAAAAAGTAGTTAAACTGTTCAATGAGTTCAGGCCATCTATCTAGAAGGAACTGTACTGTGCTGAGCTGAATTCTAAAACCTCCAAATGGCAGAGAATTGTCCAGAAGGCCGAGTTCTCTGAGATGGCTGAGTTGGTGGACCTAGAATTTGGGGAGGGATCTCTGATCACTCCTTAAGGCTGTCAGGTTCTGCTGAGTCAGGGGCTTTCTGGGAAAGCAACGCCCTTATAAGGCAGACTTGATCTACGGATACTTGGGCATCTGGAACTCCAGGGCTAGGACTCCGGAGTTCAAGACATGGACAAGAGGTGGTCCCAGGGAAGGGAACTTGATCTAGGGGCTTCGGGTTTTTTAGAGGCTGAGGGTTGGAGGGTGGTCGAGTCGGGAACCGGGGGTTCTAAGACAAGACCGGGTTAACAAATTATAAGTTGCAAAGTGCGTACCAAACTTAGAGCACACGGTTGTTCAAGCGTGCCAGTCAGCGCATACCAATCAAGCAGAGGGCACGCAACAATTCAAGTTAATATTAAGACTAGCGAATACAACAGGGAGTTACACTACAAGTACTAATCCGGGTCTCTGGGGTTCCAGGTTGTCTGGGATAAGTCCTGGGAGGGCATTGAGTAGTAGGAGGGAGACTGTATACCGGGATTATGCATGTGGAGTGCGCGATTGATTGGCACAGAAGGAGCCATGATGCATGATGGCATGGAAGCAGTTGGTGTGATCCAATCATTGATGGTGGTTGATCCCGAGTCCGTGATGCAGGTTGCCAGGAGTGCCAGGTGATGGCGGCCCTTGATGCGCGTGATGGCAGTGTCAGTAGTCATGATGGCAGGGCGCGTCCTGTGGTATCAGAGGGAGGGTCCCAGATGGGGTTCCAGGGGTGTTCTGGGGTGGATCTGGAGGGGAGGAGTCATAACAAAGGCAAGGGAAACAAAAACAAGAAACACCAAAGAGACCCTCTAGGCCACAAGAGGAGCAACTCCCCGTCAGGATGGGGTAAAAGGACAAATAGCTCCCCTCTATACTCAGCAAAAAGTGGCATCTCAAGGCAAAAAGACCTTGAGAGTGGAAAGAAGAAGCACTCTAAACAACGGGCCTAGAAAGGACAGAAAAGGCTGTTCAAGGAAGAAGAAGCAGAATATCGGGCTCAGAGGTGCTAGTTCAGATGTGGGAAGGTGGGCCATCTGGCCTGCAACTGCCTACAGAGCCAGGCCATGTCGTCAATAGATCTGAGCAAACCCCTGAGTCCGAAATCATACAGTGTGAGGGTGGATCTGCATAAAGCGGAGAAGCTTTGAGAAGACGCACTGGGTAGAACTATGGAGGGACTGCTGGTGGGAATGGTGTTGTATTGCATCAATGAGGAGGAGGGTGAGAACATCCCCAAATCATTGGGTGGGCCCTGGGTCCGAACCTGTCTCTGCAATAAGGCAGAAACTGCAAAACAGGGGCATGGGGATCCTAGGCACAGCCAGAATGCTGGTCACAGACCAATTTACCTGTCTGGGGACAGGGACTTCAAGAAGGATGCTTATGAATTTACAGTCAGAAACTCAGATGAAAAGACAGCTCTGGTGTAGGAGAAAGAGAGGTGGTTTGGCAGGCCCCGCAACTTGGACTTGGCCACCATGCGCAAACTAGACTACCTGCTCAAACTATCCCAGCCCTATCCTGGAGAGACTCAGCCAACATCCTGCAGTACAAGGGCTGCAGGTTCTTCTCATATAAGATTGCGGGGGGAAAATTGTGCCTGTGGGATCAGGTCTGGAGTAGGAAACTGCTGATCCCAACTGAAAGAGTGGCATTGCTTGGGTTTGCTGCCAGATGGTAGTATGTCCAGGAATGCCAGAGGATGACCACAGCCCAGCCATCTCAGAGAAATGGTATGGCATTACCCTAGCTGAGGACGTGTGGGCCTTTAATGCTGCTTGGGTATTGCAGCTAGGCTCACCCTATTGCACCCCAGCCCTCAAAAACGTGCCATATAGTCAGCGGCAGTTTTGGCTGGAGGAAAAAACACCAGGGTTGTGGACAATCAACAATGTGATCCTGCAGATAAGTACCCAGATTGAAGGGGAGCACCTCTGAAACTCCTGGTTTGATCTATTCAATTGATACTCAAAGCATGTGGTGCAGGAGAACCGAGGCTAGGTGTGGGATGTCTGAAAAAATGATGGGAATGGCCTCTAGCCCTCTTGATAGAACTGTAGGACCCAGAAAGAGTCTGATAGGATGATTCAAGAGCTGAGTGTATTTGGACAGCAGGTGAAACAGGGCACTTATGCGGCTATCCAACAGAATCAGGCTCAAAAAAGGGGAGGAGCCATCATGTCCCCAAACCACTAGTAATTGTGATAAAACTGGATGGACACCCGGTATGAGCGCTGCTGGACTCAGGGTCTCTGGGGGACTTTGTGGCTACCTCTGTGGTCGAGCAACTTAAACTTCAGAAGCAGAAATCGGGCAAACCAGTCCTGGTACAGCTGGCTGTATAGGGCTCCCAGTCCCATATAAACTATGGGGCCACTGCAAAGCTGCAGTATCAGCAGATCTCAGAGCTGAGATACTTCAACGTCATGAACCTTTAAAGGTACGACGTGATCCTGGGGACTTCCTAGATTTACCAACACAAGGTGACTTTTGGCTTGAACCCTGCAAGAGTTCTTATAGGTGCATCTGTGGCAGAGCCTCTGAGTGAGGGGGTGGCAGTGTCATGCCTAGCCTCGAGAGCAGTAGAAATATATGATGATCAGTTAGCACAGGTTAAGATAGAGCTGTGAAAACATGTGGTGCCCCTGTACATGGCTGCGGGGAAGACCTCACTCCCTCCCCTGAGGATGATAAACCATGAAATCCCTTTAATAGATCCAGAAAAGATTTATCCATGGCAACCCTCGAGGTGTCCAGAGACATTGAAGCCCCAGTGGAATGCCAAACAAGCTGCCTATGTGAAAACAGGCCAGTGGGAAGTCACGACAATGGGGAATGCAGTCCCTATGATGTTTTTGAAAAAGCCAAGTAAGAATGGAGAATCCCCCTGCCTTCGAATAGTAAGCGATCTCCAGGCTCATAATGCCAACATCCATAAGAAATTGTTGCTGCTGCCAAACATGGACGGCATCCTCAGATGGGCTGCCAGGGCCAAGTTTAGGTCCATCTTTGATGGACAGGACACTTATAAACAGATAAGGGTCTGCCCCAAGCATGTCCCTAGGACAGCAATAACTATCCTGGATGGAAATATTGTCAGTCACATAGTACAACAAGGGGATTGTAATGTCCCAGCTACTTACCAGGCACTGATGAACTACTTGCTTGCAGCCCACCTGGGGGATTTTATGGACATGTATCTGGACAATATAGTTATTTACTCGAACAGCCTTGATGAGCATGTGAAGCATGTGAAGTGGGTATTGGATATACTAAAGAGGAAGAAACTATATCTCAGTGAGCATAAGTTACACTTTTTATGCTGGAAAATGAAGGTCCTAGGCTGAGTAATTGATGAGGAAGGGATTCATATGGACCCCAATAAAGTGGACACATTGGTTTGATAGAAGGTTCCAACTAACCAGGACCTGCTACATAGATTTCTGAGGGCGGCAGAATATCTGGCTGATGATATAAATTGGGTCTGCATATCAATAGGCATACTGCATGTCCTTATGGGGGACACTGTTCCCTTTCGATGGGAGTTTACACATCAGAGGGCTTTTGAGGACGTCAAGCGCTTAGCAATGATGTGTCGAGATCATCACCATCGACCATTGATTTATAGGCCAGATGCACCACCTGTAAATATGGTGATGGACAGGTGTGTAACTGGAATAGCTAGTGTGGTGAGCCAGGGGGCAGATTGGAAGACAGTGGACGTTGCAGCATTCTATTCTGCAAAACTGAACACCGCATAGCAGAATTACCCTGTCCACAAGGTGGAAATGCTGGCAGGGGTCAAGACTATGTTATGTCACAGGGATATATTACAGGGGGTACAATTCCAGTGGTTTACAGACCACAAGAGATTGATCCACCTCCTCGAACAACAAAACTTGTTGGGCAGGCAAGCTTGCTGGATGGAAAAAATAGTGGAGTTTAATTTTCAGGTCATTTACATCCTGGGAGTGGAAAACATACTCTCAGACGCCCTGTCAAGGCTTTACTCCAATAATCAGCCAGGTACAGTAAGGTCAAGGAGTGAATATACCTACTTTAATGTTGTAAACAACAACTTACTGGGCCAGCAGTTGGTTACAATGCTGGTACTCATGGGCCTGGAGGGCAGGAGTATATACCTGACTGAACAGAGAGAGATAGCTACAGGGGACCATGCACAAGGGAAGAGAGCCTACCAAAGACGTGGGGTGGAGTTAGCGGAAACTAGGCAATCTGAGACATTGAGGGAATTTGCATTGAGAATGGCATCACATTTCGTTCTGAAAGGTCTGGGAAAACAAAACGAGGGGGTGAAACAAGCAAAGCCTGATAACAGCACCCTAGATATCATCCCAGATCACCAGAGCAAAGAACAGGATAGAAAGAGGCTTATCATCAGACTGCCAGCACGAAAGAAGCTATTGTTACCTAATGATGGTTCTACTGAGTCAGATGATAAAGCATGGCAGGAAAGATATAAAGATGAGGCCCTGTCTGAAAAGTCTAGAAGACTAGAGGATTTAATACCCCTTACGCTAGAAGAATTATTAAAGATGGGCATGGACCCAATAGATCTGATATCAGCCTGTAAAGGACAGTATAAGGAAGATAAGCTGTTCAAAGAAATCATAGAAAGGCTGAAAGAGTATAAAAACTTTGAGATAACCGAAGACAGAGTCATTTATCTGAAATCGGAAGGGAAGAAGTTGTTATGCATCTCCACTATCATCATCTGGGGCTGGAGTGCTCAAGAAATTGTGATTTCAGAGGCACACTCTCTACTGGCTCGCTTAGAACCCAGAAAGACGTTGCTATATTTACATGACCATGTCTGGTGGAAAACTATGGCACATGATGTACAAGAATACTGTAATACTTGTAATCAAAACAAGTATTCGAATCAAAAACCATATGGGCTGTTGCAGCCACTAAAAGTGCCAACATCCCCCTAGGAAGTAATAGGGGTAGACTTTGTAGGTCCACTGCTGGAGTCTAAGGACAGAGATGGATCCTATGATTCTATTACTGTTATAATTGATTGATCTGCTTACCTCTATGGTACACTTAGTACTAAGTAGAATAATGTACACTGCTAAACAGGTGGCTGAGCTTGTGTTCTCAGAAGTGTACAAGCACCACGGTTTACCCAGAGCCATAGTTAGTGACAGGGACTCATATTTTACGAGTACCTTTTGAACCCACCTGCATAAATTAATTAGTATGCAACTAAGAATGTCCTCAGCCTACTATCCACAGTCAATGAGTCTATAGAGCAAGCAAACTACACCATTGTACAAATGATCAGGCAATGTGTGGAGGTCAAATATAAGGATTGGGTGGCAAAAATACTGGCCATTGAATTTGCAATCAACTCAGCTAGATCAGAGAGCACAGGATACTCACCCTTTTTCCTGAATTCCAGGAGACTTTCCCGACCCATGGTCTGGAATAATGCCAGGGCAGATGAATTTCCAGGAGTAAGGGTATATGTTCAGAGACTAAAACTGGCCCTGATGGCTGCACATGATTGCATTCTGGCTGCCCAGGTTAAGCAGACTAGACATGTCAATCAGCAAAGACAAATGGCTCTCTTTACAACGGGAGACATGGTATATATGTCTATTAAGAACTTTAGCTACTCTAAAGAGTTTCCACAGAAATTCATCCCCAAATATGAGGATTCTTATAGAATCAGTGAGGACTTTGAAAATAGTTCCTTCTAAGTAGAGATCTCAGACAGTATGAAACATTGCAGAATACATAACATATTCCATGTGGCATTACTAAGAATACACCAGCCTAATGATGACTAGCTATTTCCTGGCTGACTAGACAAACAAATAGTAGAGCTGGAGGCTCAGAAATGGGCAGTTGAGTGAATAGTAGCCCATCATGGCATCCACAATATAGCCATGTTTGAGGTGCTGTGGAGAGCTGGCAACAAGTCATAGATGACTTATGAACAGGTTAAGGATCTCAACCTACTGGTCCCTTATCTGGAACTGCTAGGGTATGATGACATTGAGGAGATGACCAAAAGCAGAACTGGGCAGCCTCCCCTGGATGATTCTCAGGTCTTCCTGGGTCAGGTTTCAGTTGAAACAGTGGGGCGAGATAGCTGGGCTGTCTTGCCTGAGCACTGCTATCCCCTTAATAATGACCTTGCTTTCTTTTTCTTTTTCCCCAGTATTCTCATGGCTCCCTATTCTAAATCTGGACCCTGAAGGCATAAGGCCAACAGTGGCAATGATGATGGTCACCCATTCCTCACCATTGATCAGACCACTAAAATTGTCACCATTTGTAATCTGAAGAACCCAGGCCAGGAATTCTATGCGCATCCACTGCAAATCTGACTCATTCTCGACTACGACTTAGAAGTCAGGCAGACATGGGGCCACCCATCTAGCCCTATGCCCCTGGAATACCAGACATTAGCCAAGATTTTCAATCTGGCTGATCCTATTGAGGAATGCCAGTATCAAATGTCTGTTTACAACAAGGAGAAGAAAAGCTGGGAGAAAATAAACACACCATTTCCAAAGGGGTATCTGCCCTCAACTTTCAGTGATCCATGCCTGGAAGTCCTGGTTACTTTAGGTTTCATCACTAAGCAGAGAAATGTGGACAAACAGACAGTTGAAGACACTGTACAGGCTTGGTGAGCCCCCTCCAGGCAATGGGTTCAACAAACCAAACAATGTCATGTGCAGCAGTCATCCTTGAGGGAGCCAGCCAATCAACCCTTACCTCAAAAGCATATGTACTTGGATACCCATGTTATATGTTCTGATCACCCTCCTATTGCGGGTCCCTCTGGTTTGGACTGCGACAAACAGCTGCGCTCAGAATGTCAGGGGACTCCTCATTCCTTTCTTCTTTCACTCTTTATTTCTTCACTCTCCTTCCATTCACTTCCTTATTTCTTCTATCATTCTCTCATTTTGCTGTTACTACTTTTTCAACACTATCTGTTAGTACTATTCTCAACCTTTGAGGTGCTCTGGTTCTTTAGCTATCACTCAGACAAGTGTGGGCCCTTCAGCACCACTCCAGGCTGCTTAGATAAGCCGGAGTTTGCCTTTCTGACTTCTAAAGTCCGGAGTTTTCCTCCCTTGTTTGCACACTTGTTTGGTTAGTCAATTTTTGAGTTTTTAAGGTTTTGTTGTACTGTACAGTTGTTTCCCATGCTTCAGAGGCCCCAGAAGCGTCCAACCTGGCATAGGGAATCCCCAGACTTGTTCTCTTTGGATCTCCCTCTGCCAGGTGAGTAGCTACCTTGATATTGTCAGTATATATTCTAATACACTTTGGATCTCCCTCTGCCAGCTGTGTGACTGAGCCACAGCCTCTAGAGGTTGCCCTTACAGCAGAACAAGTCTCTACATTTCGGTCTGGGAGCCCCCTTCAGCCTGCTTGAGCCCTCTCTTGCCCCTTTAGGTCTCTCCCCCACTGGATTACTCCCTGCCCCTCTGTTGCTTCTATGACCCAACCAGCCCCCTCAGACACTCCCCTGGACGCTTCTGCCCCTCAGGATGATGCCTGGGGTCACTTGCTTGCTCTGGAGACTCAGGTGCAGACCACTCAAGCTTCCCTCACCCTCCACACCACCGAACTTGCTGGATTACGTCAGGCCACAGACACTATCTCCCATTCCCTTCAGGCCCTCTTAGAGTACCTCCCTCTCACTCCTACCCCTCTCCAGGCACCTCCAGTTAGGGCTGGCACACCCCCAGTCCCTCGCTTTGGGGCCTCCCCCCCAGTTCATGCCAATATTCCTCGCCCAGCACTCCCAGACGCATTCAATGGTGACCGAGCGATAGGCGAGCGTTTCCTGCAGTCCTGCATCACCTATATTCAGCTCAGTGGTGAGGCCTTCCCCTCTGATGCTCTCAAAATCGCTTGGGTTCTTTCTTACATGAAGTCTGGGTGAGCTTCGACATACGTGCTACAAGTCTTTCGACGCCCTGGAGGAGTAGAGAGTTTTGGAAGTTGGGATCAGTTTGAGAAGGAGTTTCAGACAGAGTTCTTCCCCTTGGATCCTGCTAAGGTGGCAGCCCTCACTCTCCGAGATCCTCATCGATATGGGCAGGGGAAGCGGACCCTAGATGAGTACATCGACTCCTTCAGAGCTCTTGCTGAACAGGCCTGTTATCTGGATGGTCTTCAGCTCTGTCTCACCTTCTGAGATGGCCTCCTTCCCTCTCTCATGGATCAGATCGACAGCATGGCTGAGGGACAACCTGATGACACAAGTATTGAGACCTGGTATCAGGTAGCACGTGATCAGTGGCAGCTCATGGAGTTACGACGTGAGCTCCACCGTGGAACTGCCCCTCACTCCACCCCACAGGCATCTTTTTCTGCTCGTCATCCCATCCAGCCCTCCCTTCCATTTTGTGCTCCACCCCCAGCTCAGGTACCTGCAGCACGTCCTCTTCCTTTTGGAGTACCTATGGATGTTGATGCCTCTCGTCAACGTTCCTCCCTTCCTCTCCTCTGCCGTCGCTGTGGAAAGCCTGGTCACTTCGCTCGGTATTGTCTCCAGGGGTTAGAGGTGCGCTATCTCTCAGCTTTAGAGCAGGAGGAGCTCCTTCTCCAGCTCCTTGCTGCCTGAGACGTTCAAGGAAACCCCTCCCCAGATGTACAGACTGAAGCAGAACCCTTGGAGGAGTCCTTGGGTCCTGTGGAAGCTGTAGCAGAACCATCGGATGGGTCCTTTGGTTCTGCAGGGGAGGGTTTTCAATAGAGCGACGGATGAGTTGTACGCCTCCGCCACCTGGTGCTAATCAGTTTACATGTCAATCAGTAGAGTCTTCTAATGTATCGCTCCCTGCTCCTGATTCTCTGACTGAAACTGTAAGCACCCCCTCCGACATACAAAATACCCCCTTGGTCCAAGCCTCAGCTAAGACTTCTTCTCCTCCTTCTCCTGTCCGACGACCACGTGTCCCAGCTTGGGAACGACGCCTTCCCCGTTGCTATGTTGTTGCTTCTACTCCCTCTCCCAACTCTCTGCGTCTGAATGTGGAGATTGAGACAACTGACACTCAGCAGACTCGAAGTGTCATAGCTCTCTTGGACAATGGTGCTACTGGACTCTTCCTAGACACCCATTATGTGGAACAACACTGGCTCACTACCCATCCCCTCTCTCACCCTATTCCAGTCTATAACATTGACGGTACGCTCAATGAAGCTGGATCCATCCGCTCAGTGGTGGATTTAGTCCTTCGTTATCAGACTCATTCTGAGCGTGCAGTCTTTGCAGTTACCAGCCTAGGAAAGCAGGACATGATACTTGGGTTCTCCTGGCTGCGTGATCACAATCCTGAGATTGACTGGGCCAAGGGTAAGGTGAGCATGAGCTGCTGCCCTCAACGGTGTTCCACATGTGCCAAGGAAGTTAGAGAGGAGCACAGAGAGTCAGTCCGTGAGTGTGCTGCTATCCGGGCTTGCCAAGTTGGACACCTCCCCTTTGCAGACCTCGACCTACTGGATCCTCCTCCCTTGGCATTCCCTTATAGAGAGGCCCTCTATGAGGACGTTCGAGGTGTAGTGAGTGAAGCCCAGATGGAAGATGGACACGAGGGTGAATTTGGATGTGCTCCTGACCCAGAGTCTCCAGACAAGGCTATCGAGACAGGTGATAGGATTTATGCAACTACGTTACGACCTCCACCAACTGTAGCAGAGATCAGAGCTAGCCAAACTACCTCCCAGTGGCTAGCTCAGGCATTTGCTGCCAACTCTGCTCCTAAGTCGTTCCAAGATGCGGTTCCTCATCACCTGCAAGACTTTGAGGATGTTTTCTCTAAGGCATCATTTGACTCCCTGCCAGAGCGTAAGCAGTGGGACCATGCAATTGAGCTTACACCCAACGCTGAGCCCTCTAGCTGCAAGGTCTACCCACTCTCTTCCAGAGAACAGGATGAGCTTGATGCCTTTTTGCAGGAGAATTTAGACTCTGGTCACATCCGTCCCTCAAAGTCTCCGATGGCCTCTCCAGTCTTCTTCATTAAGAAGAAGGATGGATCTCTACATCTGGTTCAGGACTACCAAGTCTCAAATGCAATGACTGTGAAGAATTGCTATTTCTTACCACTCATTTCAGAGCTTGTCAACAACCTCTGAGGTGCACACTACTTTACCAAGTTGGATGTCCGCTGGGGCTACAACAATGTGCGCATCAAAGAAGGAGATGAGTGGAAGGGAGCATTCCGAACAAATCGTGGACTCTTTGAACCTCTGGTAATGTTCTTTGGCCTCACTAATAGCTCTGCCACCTTCCAGACCATGATGAATGACATTTTCCGAGACCTCATAGCAGAAGGTGTTGTGTGCGTATACCTTGACGATATTCTCATCTATACCAAGACTCTAGAGGAGCATCGTCGGATTATGCGCATCGTACTGGAACGTCTTCGCCAGCACCAGCTCTATCTTAAGCCAGAGAAGTGCGAGTTTGAGCAGACTAAGGGCGCATCGTACTGGAACGTCTTCGCCAGCACCAGCTCTATCTTAAGCCAGAGAAGTGCGAGTTTGAGCAGACTAAGGTTGAATATCTTGGACTGATCATCTCTCATGGAATGGCTGAGATGGACCCAGTCAAGGTGGCTGGTGTAGCGGAGTGGCCAGAGCCTAAGAACAAGAAGGAGGTTCAGGCTTCCTGGGTTTTACCAACTTCTACCGGAGGTTTATTCAGGATTTCTCACACCATGCCTGGCCCCTCTTCGATCTCACCACTAAGGACACTTCTTGGCACTGGGATGCAGCACAGCAGACAGCCTTTGATGCCCTCAAACAGGCAGTCACTTCAAAGCCTGTCCTTATATTCCCAGATGATGACTCTCCCTTCCGTGTCGAAGCTGATAGCTCGGATTTTGCTACTGGGGCCGTTCTCTCTCAACAGTCAAGGGAGGATGGTAAGTGGCATCCTGTGGCTTTCTACTCCAAGAGTCTCAATGCCGTGGAGCGAAATTATAAGATCCATGACAAGGAGATGCTAGCTATCATTTGGTCATTTGAGGAGTGGCGACATTTCCTTGAGGGTGCCAGGCATAAATTTGAGGTGTGGACTGATCACAAGAACTTAGAGTACTTTCGGACGGCCAAGAAACTCAACCGCCGACAGGCTCGATGGTCCTTGTATCTGGCCAACTTTGACTTCTCTCTGCATCACAAACCGGGACGGAGCATGGGTAAGCCAGATGCGCTTTCTAGGCGAGCAGACCATGGTTCAGGAGCTAGTGACAATGACAATATTGTACTTCTGAAGCCAGAACTATTTGCTATCCATGCTCTAGAAGGTGTGGTTGGCCAGGGAGAAGAAGTGAGCATCCTTCAAGACATCCGACGAGGTAACCGGGAGGGCGCTCAAGAAGATCTGGTAGCTAAGGCTGCCATGGCCTTGCATGCTCGAGAGAAAACTGGAGTGAAGTCTGTCCGCACCGACGAGTGGTCTCTGGAGAATGGTCTTCTCACCTTTCAGGGATGCATTTATATTCCCAACCTGCCAGATCTCCGGAGGCGGATTGTGGAGCAGCATCATGACTCTTGAGTTGCAGGACATCCTGGCAGATGGAAGACACTGGAGCTGGTCTCACGGAATTACTGGTGGCCTCAAATGTCACGGTATATTGGCTCTTACACCTCCACCTGTGATCTTTGCCTTCAGACTAACGGAATTACTGGTGGCCTCAAATGTCACGGTATATTGGCTCTTACACCTCCACCTGTGATCTTTGCCTTCAGACTAAGCCTCGTCGTCAGCCTCCTATGGGACAGCTTCATCCATTGCCTATCCCAGCTGAGCGTTGGAGTGTGGCCTCAGTAGACTTCATTGTTGAGTTACCTGATTCTCATGAATATGATGCGATCATGGTGGTAGTGGATCTCTGTGGCAAGCGTGCTCATTTTATTCCAACACACACTACTTGCTCAGCCATGGGCGCAGCCAATCTGTACCGGAAGCATGTCTGGAAGCTCCATGGGTTGTCAGATGCTTATGTCTCAGACCGTGGACCTCAGTTTGTGGCAGAGTTTACTAGAGAACTGTATCGCCTCCTCCATGTCAAACTCCACACTTCCACAGCCTACCACCCCCAGTCTGATGGCCAGACTGAGCGTGTCAACCAGGAGCTAGAACAGTATCTCTGGCTCTTCTGCAATGAACGACAGGATGACTGGGACGATCTATTACCAGAGGCAGAGTTCCAGTACAACAACCGTGTACACGCTGCCACCCAGATGTCTCCTTTCCTTCTAGATACTGGTCGACATCCTCAAATGGGATTCGAGCCTCAGGGACGACCTTCAGAGAATGAAGCTGTCAACAAGTTCATAGATCAGATGAAGGCAGCCCAGGAGGAAGCCAAGGCAGCTTTAGCTAAGGCAAAGGATGACATGGCCCGCTACTACAATCGTGGATGAACTCCAGCCCCCAAGTACAAGCCTGGAGATCGAGTCTACCTGGATGCCTCTGACATTGCCACTACCCGACCTTCTCAGAAGCTCTCTCACCATCGTCTAGGACCCTTTCCTATAGTAAGACAGGTAGGCCCACTTGCCTATTGACTCAAGCTGCCTAGTGGAATGAGTCGACTCCATCCAGTCTTCAATGTGGTGAAGCTTTCTCCAGCCCCAGAGGATCCAATCCCAGGTTGACGTCCACAGCCACCTCCACCACCAGTTCTGGTAAACAACCAAGAAGAGTACGAAGTGGAACGGATCCTAGACAGCCGACTCTTTAGGAATAAGCTTCAGTTCAAGGTCAAGTGGAAGGGCTATGGAATCGAGGACGTTTCCTGGGAGCCACAAGAGAATGTCCATGCCCCTGCCTTGGTCCGGGAATTCTATCAACAGCATCCCAATGCTCCTCGGGCAATCAGAGGCCTCTATTCTCTTTCCAAAGTAGACCAGGCCATCCAGAACTACTTCTATCCAGCACGTCGAGACGCCGCACTCTAGAGGGAGGGTGATGTCAGGAGACTCCTCATTCCTTTCTTCTTTCACTCTTTATTTCTTCACTCTCCTTTCATTCACTTCCTTATTTCTTCTATCATTCTCTCATTTTGCTGTTACTACTTTTTCAACACTATCTGTTAGTACTATTCTCAACCTTTGAGGTGCTCTGGTTCTTTAGCTATCACTCAGACAAGTGTGGGCCCTTCAGCACCACTCCAGGCTGCTTAGATAAGCCGGAGTTTGCCTTTCTGACTTCTAAAGTCCGGAGTTTTCCTCCCTTGTTTGCACACTTGTTTGGTTAGTCAATTTTTGAGTTTTTAAGGTTTTGTTGTACTGTACAGTTGTTTCCCATGCTTCAGAGGCCCCAGAAGCGTCCAACCTGGCATAGGGAATCCCCAGACTTGTTCTCTTTGGATCTCCCTCTGCCAGGTGAGTAGCTACCTTGATATTGTCAGTATATATTCTAATACACTTTGGATCTCCCTCTGCCAGCTGTGTGACTGAGCCACAGCCTCTAGAGGTCGCCCTTACACAGAAGACTTGGGCCCTTGTCCACCCAAGCGAGTTGATAGCTGCATGAAAACCAAAAAAGGAAAGAGAAGGGCTGTGGAAGAGAAGGTTGCCAATGAAATATCCATGGAAATCGACCTGCCAGAGGGCAGTGTGGCCGCCAGTGACATAACCATAGAAGGAGAGCTGGAAAACTTCCCCAACTCACCAAAGGAGCCAAGATCTCTGAGCAAGGAGTGATTGTTCTCAGCCTTAAAAGTATTCTATTACTCATTTCCTCTCTTTGACAACCATCCCCTAGTTCTGTTTAAAAAGGGAAGCTATCTATGGTAGCCAGCTTGGAGGGCGTATGTAGCACAATTGTGATTATATCGCTTTTTCTCCTAATCCTTGACCCAGAAAACTTCTCTATTGATTGCCTATTCCTCTGACTCTACCCACAGTATATATAGGAGTCACTGTACTGTAGTAGCTTTAGCTTTTGCAACAAGAGGACTTACAACAACAACAACCACCACCCCACCCCACCCCAATTACCAAACCATTTAAATTCACTTATACCATTCCTTATTTCTAGAACTAATTGAGAAGGAATATTTCTTGCAAGAAACCAACCCCCAAGATCAAGTGACAGGCTCATCTTTTTGCCTCTTTGTAGCACTGCCATTCAATTAGCTGGACACATATGGGGTCAAGTTCAAAGACTTGCTGCGAGGGATAAAACTTGTAATTTCATCTTATTTCTAGTGTAGTCATTGCACAACTCTGTGTATTTCATTTGCAGTGGTGGCAAGCTTTCCCTATGGGGTTTTGATGCTACCCTACTTGCCCATTTTTCATATACTACTTACTAGGTCTATCGAGGCGTATCCTTACAGCTTCATCCTTAACTATTAATTTAGTGGAGGTAGATAACAGAATAGTAACATAGTAACAGTTCTTATTGCAAGACTCTAAGTGTGACCGTGCACTACCTTATTAGGTGGTCTACCATTACAGACCTTGAATGAATACTTTTGTAATTACTTTAGTTTCTTTAGTTCACTTAGATTCTCTTCATTCTCTTCCGACAACATAACCCATTGATAGAGGTAGTAACTTTCAAACGAGGATACTTTCCAATTCATTAGGCCTCGAGAATAATACTAAATGGGCATTTTTCAAAGTTTCAAAGTTCCTGACCCCATTGTTGCCCCATTGTCTTTTTTCTTGTCTTTTGTCATTTATTGATTATATAATTCTAGCACATAGAATATAATATATAAACCCTCAACCCCAGTGAGAACCTGCTCTGCGCTGGTCTGACAATATCTGAGTTTGTCAGCAATTTCCCACAGTTCTGAAACTCACAGAATCTTCAGAAATTTTCTATGGTTTCCAGATCGTTTTCTGCAACCATAGTTAAGAATCTGCGCAGGTCAGGCATGATCATCTGCTCTTGTCTTGGTCAGTCTGGGATTATCCTGTTGTTCTGAATAGTTCTGTATTTTATTTTGATACATAAACTACAAAAATGTCATTAATTTTTCTACTATCAACCATTTTTTGTCATGCAAGCTGGGGGTCATCAACATCTTGAGCTACTCTGGATTCTTTCTTTCATAACCTTGAATACTTTTTTGAGAGGTCCTGATACTTCTAGAGTGATGCAAATCCCTTAGAATACGACATTCTTGCAAAAGTCAGAAATTACCTTAGTTGTCTCAGCATCACATTTGTTCCATGTGACAGTAAATTCAGCCTTCGTTGCACCAGGGTGAGTTTTGAGGAAGTCAATAAGGCAAAGGTTTCTAAGACAAAATGAACTGATCATACAACTTCGTTGAGCAAATGTAATGTAATAATGCACACCGTGCAGAGGTCAATCCTTCTTTAGCTTTCAGTGGTTTTTGATTCAGTTTCTTGGCAGCAGCAGTGACAATAGCATTGGTTGATTTGCAGGAGATTGCAGTCGTGGTTTTGGAAATAGAAATTGACAGCAGCAGCAGAATTGTAATGTTTTTCCTTTAATATATCATCTATTGAAGAATACATGCCACTGAGAAACTTACAGTGGATTGAGAACACAACATGTTCACCGTTGAACACAAGCTGGGCCTAGATTGGTGTTATTCTGTTCAGTTGAGAGGGCTGGCATCTGTATTGTGGTGAGAGCTGATGTCTGTGTCGTGATAGGAGCTGGCACCTGTGTCATGGTGGGAGCTGGCATTTATATCATGGTGAAAACTGGTGTTTGTGTCATGATGGGAGCTCATGTCTGTATCATGGTGGGAGCTGGTGTCTGTGTCATGGTGGGAGCTAGCACCTGTGTTGTAGTAGGAGCTGGCATTTGTGTCATGGTAAAAGCTGGTGTTTATGTCATCGTAGGAGCTGGTGTCTGTGTCATGGTGGGAGCTGACGTCTGTGTCATGGTGGGAGCTGGCACCTGTGTCATGGTGGGAGCTGGCATTTGTGTCACGGTGAAAGCTGGTAATTTGGACATGACAGGAATTAGCTGGGTTGCGATGGGAGTTTGTGCTTCAGTTGTAGTGTCAGAAGTTGATGCGTGCAATGTGAAAAGAGCTGCTGCTTGAGATGTAGAGGCAATTGGACTTTGTGACAAAGATGAATCTAAAGTGTGCAATGTACAATTAGTTACTACGAGAAAACCACAAACAAAAGATTACAGGAACACACCGCTGAGTCCATCATCATCAATTTCAATCCATTTGGAGGAGGCAACACTCACTGTTGCTTCTGTGGTTTGAGTAAATCGGAAAAAGTGTCATCCTTGCATGACTACTTCAGTGTTGATGTCAAATCTGTAGATATAAACAAGATAGCAAAAAAAATAATAAGAAAACATACTTGATGATCTTGCCTTCACCTTTGTCCAATCAGGATACCGAAGCGTTGCAAAATGCTCCAACTTCCAGTTTCCAGCAGCAAGAGAAAACTCAGGAAAATCAGCCATCATATAATCGTTGAAATAGTTTTGGACTTTGTTCATCTTCTTTTTCCAAGTATGAGGTTGTAACAAATTTTCCACAAATCCATTCCATATTGTCTTTGCTCCTTCAGATATTTGGCCAATTTGGTTCCTGTCTAAGTCATTTCCCTCAGAATCAGTGAGGAAACCAAGCTTGTCTATAGGTTTGTTCAAATTCTTCTGCTTATCCATCCATGCGATCCATTCACTCTCCTCCCAAAATGGCACATCAGGATAGTCGTTACATTTTGTCTTGTTAGATGGTTTTTTTTAATAAAAGATGCTGAGTAATTGAAGTTGTACGTTGCAGCTCAATGTCACTATCAGAACATGAGAATCTTGGCTTTAGAGCTGATGCAGCTAAAATGGCCAATTGACAATGGTGATTAAGTTCCTCTCTTGTAAGAATTTAGTAGCGCACATTAATAAAAAAAATAATGCATACACATACTGAAGAGTTCCATTTTCAGCTTTCATTTGATTGTATGCACTAAATAAGTCAATATATGCACTATTACCAGCATTTATAAGCTCAGTATGTGTTGCATTTGTGAGCAAGAGAAGACTAAATGAAGATGAAGACTAGTGGTCTCAATTAGTACAGAATCTTGATTTAAAAAAAGAACTTACTTCATGTGTCCTGAAATTATTCAAGATCTTCGAAGTCTATCCACAAGTGATTTTAGCAAAAATCATGACAATCAGTATAACTTACTGAAAAGAGATTTTGTGGAAAAGCAAAGTGATTATTAGAAGAATCTGTATGAGCAGGAAGTGGAGAAGAGAAGTTCCAAACTATGCTTGAGGGCATGCATGCAGTAGTGGTGAGTAGAGAACAAGTCCAAATAAGCTTGCATATGTGATAATGTGACAAGCATGTCACTATTGCCAACATTCAATTGTCTTGATTATCTTGCAGAATTAGCTTGTTGTATTGCAATAGTTGGGTCAAACAACCAGTAGTTGATTTTACTAAGTACATAGTTAGAATTCAAATTTTAAAACTGTCATTCCAAGATGAAAAGTTGCTATAACCTATAGTACACAAATAAGTTATGTGACCTCAGTTTTTGTATACTTAACACAATTAGACCTACCTATAGTATATGAGTAAGTTATGTGACTATGATAAGGTGGTAAGTATAGTATCCATCATTTAGAGTATTAGATACTGATGATTTGGAGTTACTGTAAGTGCCACAAACCTGACAACCAAGAGGGTCAATACAGTTATATTCATCCTCTATTTTAATTACATTCATCTTTAGACTCAAATAGATATATAGCTGCTTACTAGTGAAGGCACCCTCAGTTGAATATATGACAACTGAGGATGAGTAACAAAAGACATTTTACAGTATTGAACTAGCTTACTGATATCCTGTGTAGAACATGTACTTACTTGTATATCATCTAGGTAGGATATCAGTCAAATATACAATGACTGAAAAACATGTACTTACTCATGTATAATCTAGGTCTTATGTTCTAACATATAGTGTACATTTACTTGCTTAGGCTTTGTATACTTGACTGAGAGTGGTATATGTGTAAGTCAAAACTATTTTGATGAGCTCACTTCAATAAAAACATATTTTAACTACTTAATCTTTTGCACTTGTTTTGGATGCCAGTAGGTCACTACAAGTGTTGCAGAGTTCAATACTCATAGAGTCAATATAGGCTTTATTTAAACTTACCCTGAACACAATTCACAAGTTATGACAAGCAGTAAATATAGTAATTTATTGTCAAGTATATATACTAAAGGTAAGCATAAATCTGTATAAAAGTAATAGGCATAGTAAAAGAAACAAGTATACAAGTAACAGCATATCTTTAGGTATGCATAAATTTGTGTAAAAGTAGTAGGCATAGTAAAAGAAATAATCATGTATACAAGTAACAGCATATCTTTAGGTATGCATAAATTTGTGTAAAAGTAGTAGGCATAGTAAAAGAAATAATCATATAAGCATATTTTTAAGTAAGCATAGATTTGTATAAGGTAGTAAACATAGTAAAAGAAACAATCATACAAGTAACAGCAGATCTTTAGTATAAATTGAATGCTTTAGTTTTCTCCTGATTGAGTTTCCTCCAAGCTAGACTTTTCAACCACAAACCAAAGATCCTATGACTCACCTGGAAATGCTGGCATTGGTTGCATTGACACAAGTTAAATTATGTCTGATGCAGGAATTGCCTGCAAACCATCAGAGCCTCTATTATGACATGCCCAAATTGTGTTGTATGAATTTGCCAAGATTTCAGCATCTGGATCTGAATATATAGAGACTAGTGCTCATAGAACGAGTTTCTTCAAGTTAGAGTCATTGAAGCCAGAGTCAGAGTCATTCAAAATGTTAGAGTTGTTTTTTGATTCAACATAGAAATAGAAATAGACTTCTGCATATGTGATGTGTCCATCAAAGTTGATCTAAAAATAAAAGTTATTTATTTCAGCCCATATAACTCTTGTTTTTTTTTTTTTGTAAAATACTTGCCTTGACATTATGAGTGATATGAGAGTTACCTGCTCACTTTTCATCATTGAAAATACTTCATGCAATTTGTCCATTTGGCAAATGCACATGGCTCCATTGTCTAATAAAAGATAAATTGAATAAATCCAATATCACAGCTGCTTCTGGACCAGCTGAAAGTTTGCAAGGATATCTATCTCAACAAAATAACAGAATTGGCTTGTCACAAGAAAGCTGCTGAGTAGTGGGTTGTGATTTGCGAACCATAGCCTCAAAATCTGGATATAAATTTACAAGAGCATTAATCTGACATTGAAGCAAAGCACGTTGAGCAAGATTGGCAAATGGATTTGAAGGCTGACAGATCTCCTTTCCAAGATTACCAATAGTATGCTCCATTGTATACTGAGAATAATATGCTCCAGGTCCTACTCGGAGAGTTTCAGATGCCAGATGAGTTAGTGTATGAATTGATGGACAGACTGAGAATAATATGCTCCAGGTCCTACTCGGAGAGTTTCAGATGCCAGATGAGTTAGTGTATGAATTGATGGACAGCAAATATGAAGTTGATCAACTTGTCACTGATAGTATAGAGCTTCAATCTCTTCAATGAATTGAATAAGTAGAGAATGCCCTAAAGCAATCTGATGCCCAGTAATGTGGCGCTGAACAAAAATTTGAATTGCAGCAACAAGCTTGCAAAAGTTATGCCAATATTTATGAGGAAGAATCACTCAAAAGAAAGCTGGACCAAGGCCATATATATAGAGAAACCACTCAGTGGCTTTAAAACCACTAGAAATTTTTTCTGCAGGATTATGAGGTGTTTGATGGAAGGATGATGGTCAATATTGAGTAGCATTCTCTACAAGCTTTCCATGATTAATCCAAACATCTCCAATCAGAGTGACCCATTCCCAGTTATCATCATTTGAATGTTTGAGTGTTCCATGCCAGAGAGAAATAAGCAATTCTGAAATATTGAGGCAAGGCAGATGCATCAAGTCTAGAGGAAAACAGCAGGGAACTGGAATTGAAAGTTCAGGAACAAGACCACTGAGTAGACTAGGTTTGCTAAGACCTGTAGCTTTGCGATTTTGCTCATAAGAATTCTGATCCTTTGAGCCTATAAGTATGCACAATTTTTCTTTATATGTCTCAACAGGCAGTGGCTGCAGTTCTTGGATGTTGATATCTGGATGGTTGCAATCAGAAACAGTATAGTTATTTGGTCTGAGATGAGCTGCAAAGTAATGTCCACTATTAGGTTTATGGTGGCCTTTCATGCTACAGCCTAGACAGCAACTCTGTGCTCCATGGTGTCCAACACGACCATCTAGTTCTGTCATAGCAACTGCATCAGCAGTTCTTAAGACAAACAAAATGCGAGAAAAGATAATACTCTGTGTTTTAGCATTCCAGACTGCCAGGCCTTGGCCACTGTTTTCATGCTGTAGAGCTGACAAATGATAAAGTGATCAAAAAATATATGAGTCAACAATCTTGGGTTTATTTGGACCAGGGATAGTAAAGAGTACCAGAATTTTTTTTTCCTTAAAGCGTAAATCAGGTGCATAGTTTTCAATTTTACCAATGCCTATTCAAGTATCAGATTTTTTGCTTTGATATAGCTGTACACCATCAAGGGATATTGATATCATAGTGTCTTTGCTGTTAATTTGAATATGATCAGCAAATTCAATAAAATCACTCCCACAGAATATATCATCATATATCATATCAGCATCCTTGTCAGGATCTAAATTGTTGAAAAGATTCATGACTTTTTCTATCTTATGCCCAAGATAGCACATGGCTTCAGCTCCTTCAGTTGACTGGCACAATGTTTGCATCTGTGGCCCAAGTGGAAAGGTACATGCCTGCTGTCGAGGCACCTTTTTGCCATATTTCTCAAACTGTTCAGGATCATAGCATGGCTCACGACATATTGTACATGTATCAAGTTTAGCAAGAGGCCCAGTAAATGCATGGCAGGAATTTATGCACATGTCATCCATGACAGAGACTACACCACTAGCATTGGTAACAAGCTTTTTGACATTGTGGAATGAGAGCATTTTACTTTCAGGATAGCGTCAATGAATAGCACTGCAGCACTGGTTATAGGTTGCCTCACTAGCATCTGTGGCTGTAAAGATCTCAAGAGATAGCTGATCATCTGGAGTAATAATGTTGACAGATCCTTGGATGGGATTGCAAAGATGGTATAAAGTATCTTCATCAAGCTTGTCATCATCTAGAGTTGCTGCCTGTATTAAGTAAATATATTCCTGAGAAATGTGTAGACTCTCAAAGTGAGCCTCAGATAGGTGCTCGTCTTCCCCAATTGGTGAGAGCAATATATCTGGATCATTCTGTGCAGCTAAAACTGCCTGTGCATGCATTTGAGCACTGAGTATACGAATACTTTCATCATCTGAGTCAGACTCCTCAAACTCCTGTTCTTTAGAATTCTCCCCACTCTCCAAATCAGTAGCAGATGTGTGAGAGCCAGAATCTAAGCCAGTTCTGGAATCTTCAATCTCCAATTCCTCCTCAACAAGACCAGACTCATGAGTGGTGGAACTGTCAGTGATGAGATTGCCATGAGACAAGGCTGGCTGACTTTGATCTTCCATCCTCTTTAAGAAATTCCTGCTAGGTGAAAACTGTGACATTGAAGTCATTATTCTAGTTTTTACACAATAACAATATGTAAATCTTACTATTACGAGGCCGTTTCCTTGATCCAGTGCTCATATCAATAGTATCTTCTGTTTGCCTCTGACAGCTACTTTCCTCATGCTTGTCAGATTCAGACTGGTCTGTGTCACGGAGCCACCTAGAGAATGAATCAACATTGGGAGGTTGGTATCTGGGGCGATCACGATGGTTCCAGACTGTCTTAGTAGATCCACAACAGATGTTGCATTTGCAAGGTTTCCGATTTGAGCTAGCCATGACAAGAGATGCAACTGTGTGAGTGTGCAGAGGAAACGGTGCTCAGAACTCAATCGGTGGGCTCATAGTTTATATAACATGTCGTGCAAAGTTAACATTATGCGTGCACGAGGCCCATTTCCCTTACATTGTCCTTACAAGCGGATTTTGGAAACTGTTCTTAATTTAGACGACTTTCGGCTCATGTCCCGGATTCTCCGCCTGGACCCGATGGCGTCAGATATTTACATTCAACTTCAGATTCCCGCAGAACGCGTTCTCACTGGGCCTCAACGACAGGACGAATACTTCATAACTGCTTTAGCTTCTACAGTCGATGTCCCTCACACTCAGATTCTCTTCCAACACCCCACCACCGTTTCCAGAGGGAGTAGCTTCCAATGAGGTTACTTTTTATCAAAGCAGCTCCGTCAAACTCATGCCACCAGGCGTTGTTGCCACCATTGATGTGACTGAAAGCATCCGCTGGAACTTCCGATGCGAGGTCGATGAATATCATTTCATGGGAAGGATCACGCTGCCCAATGAACCTTCCCCTCGTGATGTTGTCGTCAAGATACTCTGGAGTAGCGATGAAGAGTCTTATTCTGAAACACTCCAGAATTATCACCGAGAAGCAAAATTCTATCGAGACCATTTATGCAGAAACGAATCCCTCCATGAAAAAGGAATTCAAAAAAACTATGGATTGTATGAAACCAAGCTGTACTGGAAATTATATGACACACTTGCTGATTGTGCTTGTATGGTGTATCAATACTGTGGTTCAAGCGAAAACGTGCCATGGTCGACAGGTAGTGGTCTTTCGGACTTCGGGTAAGTAACTTTTTCAATCCTGTTCCTCAAATTTTAAAATTTTATTTCAAGTGTTCAGGCTGCCAAACTTTTGCTGGATATGCACAAGAGCGGCATTAGACACAATGATTTCGATTTCGATAGAAATATCACATGCCTTGATGATAAACCATTCATTGTGGATTTTTCTCAAGCATGCTACCATGATTGCCCAGACAAGGAATTCGAGTATCCTGCCCGGCTCTTTGATGTGGACAGCTATACCTTGAGGTGCAGTGAATTACGTGACTTCCTCTCAGATTTAGTGTACGAAGTGGCACCTAGTAAGTCTCGTTTGAACTTTGCCGTGCACAACTAGCTGACACTTGGAAGGTTACTTCCATTGGTATGGATATGATGTAAATTATCGTCGAGTGGAATCTCTTGATGGCATCTTTCAACACAAAAGAAGGGCAACTTTTAGTAGGGGTACCACAGTCGAGGAACAGTGGGAACATGCGGTGAATGTGTGGAAATTTCTCTGCTCTAATTGGTCTTCATATCATACCGGGAAGGCCCCAGAAGTGGGCGATACGTCTTTTGAGGCCTATCGGGCAAGATCAAATACGAATATTGCCTTGTTGACGACGGGAGAGTAGTTAGAAATAACTTGCGGCGTTGCATGCGTGCATGATTTGAGTTCGGCAAATCATGGCTTCTACTATCTTTTAATACTATGGGTCAAGCGAGAACCTGTCGCCGACTGGCATAAAAGAACCAATGTTCTTACTCAAGTTTTCTGACAATGTTCGTTTCTCCATTCAAACGCTGTAAATCCAAGAGAGGTCACTTTTCATCAGAGGATATAGCGACCATTCCTCTGGTGTGCCGCGATTTTATCCATCATCTAAGTAATAGAGATTGATGCTCCTAGTCCCCTCAGCGCCAAAGTCCTCTTGCCAGTCTGATCATGATGGACTGACGGCGTCTCAAAAGAGGATACAGTGTAGAGGTTGATGACCCAGTCCCGTCACCACCAAGGGGCAAAGTCCTCTTACCAGTCTTATTATGGTGGACTCACGGCGTCCCGGATTTCTCTAACTTCGTAGTCTTTATGTACATCTCATTAATGATAAATCTTTTCTTACGAACATATCCACACACAATCAGATTATCTCCTTTACTACGCAGAAAGATTATTGAGTTGACCGTAGGCATTACTCTCTTGATATCATCGCGAATCCTGGTATCGTCGCACGAACTCCGGATCCAAAAACTTCATCCTTCCTCTCCCTTGAGTCAGTTGAAAAAACCATCAGCATGCTGCCAAACACTAAGCGAAGAATAAGGACGCACCCTTGAACCTCACACCCCCGCTATTACTCGCCAACTCCTTCTCGTACTTCTCCTTGATCTTCTGCAGCTCCTTCTTCCTCGATTCTTCCAACCTCTCTTTCTCTTCACGTTCCAACCTCGCATCATACTCCTCCTCTGTCTCTTCCCTCGGCGCATCAGGCTTTGAAGGAGATTGCTGCTCAGGCGAGCGTGAATCCTTGCGTCTCGACTTTTTCTTCTTGCGGTGGCGTCGTCTCTCCGGACTGGGACTACGAGATTCGGAACGGGACCTCGACCGTCTATGAGATCGTTTTTCCAACTTGGAGCGTTCTTCTGCTGGGTTGACTAACCGTGGGATGAACGTAGATGACTCCAAAAATTAAGAGACAAGATTGCCAATTGACGCACCTGAAGGCTTGCGCAACTCGAGCTCTCCGCAATTTGAGATGACCACAGGTGTTAGTGGACGGCTCTTCTCATCAACAGGCATCGTTGAAATTTTCTGCACAATGTCGAATCCGCGAAGAACGCGACCGAACACGACATGCTTGCCTGTTTAAACGGAGGTCAATGATGCAGCAATAGGGCAAAGAAGAGAGAAATGTACCGTTTAAATGCGGACACTGGCGCAGTGTGATAAAGAACTGCGAGTTGTTGGTATTTGGGCCCTTGTTTGCCATACATAAAAGAGCCTCTGCGTCCAATGGTCGCTCGAGGTCTTCGTCTGCAAAGGAACCGCCATAGATGGACTCGCCACCGGTACCATTGAACTTGGTAAAATCTGTGTGTTGTTAATGCTTGCTGAACACGTGTGAAAGAGTAGTAGTCGTACCTCCCCCTTGGATCATGAAATCCTGTATCGACCGGTGAACGGTACTGTTCTTATAGTACAGAGGGTGTTGGCTTGACGGCGAAATTCCTCGTTCACCTGTACACAGCGCACGAAAACTACAAGGATTCATGGCCTGAGCAGATATACGACTAGCCAACCTACTTTTCTGCAGTTTTGGGTGCGGTGTCATCAAAGAGTTCAAATATCACTCTTTACTGGCTTGAGAATAGGATATATAAAAAAAGGAAGAAACTGACCTTCCAAGTGGTTGACTGTCGACAGTGAAGTCAAAAAAGGTCCTTGGATGGACCATGGATGATGAACGTCGGCTACTAAGTTATTATTGTACTGTCACGATCAGGCGTGCACCCGCGTCAAAGACGGTGTTGGCTCTCACGGGCAGACAGCTATCCTGTTTCCCCACTCTCCCTCCATCAATCGCCATGAAGCAGTTCAACATTGTCGTCCTTGGAGGTTTGTGCCCGTCCCATCACAGCTGACCTCATTGACCTTGTATCATGCTCAGCTGGAGGTGTCGGCAAGTCAGCACTCACAGGTAAATCCGTCCTTAACTTCCAAGAAGCTTCGAAGCTAACACTTGGCGCAGTCCGTTTCATCAAGGACGTCTTTGTGGAGAATTATGACCCCACAATAGAAGGTATAGTTTCTGCGCAGGTCCTATTTTAGCTTACCGACAAATGGCAGAGGAGTACCGGAGAACGATTACTGTCGACGGGCAACTATCGTCGGTATGTCTCATTCTTGACTAGGTCCCAGCACCCGACGTCTGACACGTTTGCCTGGCAGCTCGAAGTTCTGGATACCGCAGGAGCCGAACAATTTACGTCGCTCAATGAGGTGTATATTAAGGTACGTTTTAATCCCTCGCGCTACGTGCCACTCTCTCATCTACAGTTACAGTCGGGGCGGGGCTTTGTGCTCGTTTTCAGGCTAGTGCGTCAGCTCATGCATGACAAGTATATCTCATGTTACTTTTAGTTTAACGAACGAGACCAGTCTACGAGAAGTCGACAATCTGCGGAAGCAAATATACCGAATCAAAGGCGAAGATCGAGTCAATTCCTTACAACGATTTGTCACCTTCTACTTACTGATGATACTTCCAGGACGTACCAATTGTCGTCGTAGGTACCAAGCTTGATCTCGTCAGTGAGCGGGAGGTCCAGCACACAACAATATCCACCCTTGCAAGCCGTTGGGCCCTCCCGTTCTACGAGACCTCTGCCAAGAAGAATTGGTACATAACGGACGTCTTTGAGGACCTAGTAAAGCAGATGCGCCAGAAATACCCCCCAGAGATCACGAGGCCGAGGAAGAAACCACATTGCATTATCATGTAGCCCCAGGTGACCCCTTTTACATTCTATGTGAGCCATGCAATACTCCTTCAGCGACCCTGACTCATCTCCAATGTCGGCGCCCGATCATTGAAGGCTTTCCCCACTTCACGCCGACTTACGCTCATGAACACTGCCCATTTCTACTTATTTACCCAGCATCCATCTACAGATACCCTTTCTATTTAGGCCTATTGTAATTTCCTAGATGCAGGCTTTCGTATACTTATGTCAATGATATAACGGGTCCGGACTGATCGAGTGAGTGGCAGTGCAGTGTTTGTGCATGCTATGCAGCGCGGCAAGCCTTTGTTTGGTAAATTTTCTACTCCGCCAACCTTGGTTTCTTGCACTCACCACGCCCTCACCTCCTACATATATACATAAAATAAAATGGTCAGTTCTTCCAGATCATTTAAATTAATGTTCACTGTGTGCTCCAGAGTTACGGCGGATACGGTGGTGGATATGGAAGTGGAAATGGATATGGAGGATGGGGGGACAACGACAAGATGTCAAACCTTGGTGGAAGTCTTCGCCAGGTTGACTGGGCGCACACAAAGCTTGAGCGTTTTGAAAAGAATTTTTACGTCGAGGACAAGCGGGTTTCCAGCCGTTCGCAGTCTGAAATCGACGAGTTCAGGCGCAGCAAAGAAATCCGGGTACGTTGCTTGCTGTTTAGATACTCTTTAACCTCTTTTAACAAATATATAGGTTCAGGGACGAGGTGTCCCAAGACCCGTGATGTCTTTCGACGAATGCGGCTTCCCTGAATACCTCCTGTCAACCATCCGCGCTCAAGGCTTCGAGTCACCCACCCCCATCCAGTGCCAAGCATGGCCCATGGCCCTCAGCGGTCGTGATGTCGTTGCTATTGCTCAAACTGGGAGTGGAAAGACCATTTCTTTCGCCCTCCCTGCGATGCTCCACATCAATGCGTATGTCGCATTCCAGACCTCGTGACTAATCTAACTTCGGCATCTAGACAACCCCTTCTTGCCCCCGGAGACGGTCCGATTGTTCTTGTTCTCGCTCCCACTCGTGAACTTGCTGTGCAGATTCAACAAGAGTGCTCAAAATTCGGGTCAGTTCTGTTTCTTCTATGTCTATTTTCCAATGCCGATTTTATTCCGGCAGCTCCAACTCCCGCATCCGAAATACTGCCATTTATGGAGGTGCCCCTAAAGGTCCGCAAATTCGTGACTTGCAGCGTGGTGTTGAAATCGTCATCGCCACACCTGGGCGCCTCATTGACATGCTGGAAACTCAAAAGACCAACCTCCGCCGCGTTACTTATCTTGTTATGGACGAAGCCGATCGCATGCTGGACATGGGTTTCGAGCCTCAAATTCGTAAAATCGTCGGTCAGATTCGCCCGGATCGTCAGACACTCATGTTTAGTGCCACCTGGCCAAAAGACGTCCAGAAACTTGCTAACGTATGTTATTCCCTTTCGTCTCACATGATGTTGAGATACTCACACGCTGTTAGGACTTTTTGACCGACACAATTCAAGTCAACATCGGATCCATGGACCTTCAAGCCAACCATAACATTCAACAGATAGTCGAAATTTGCAGTGACTTTGAGAAGCGGGCGAAACTCATCAAACATCTTGATCAGATTAGCGCTGAGAATGCCAAAGTCCTCATCTTTGTCGCGACAAAGAGAGTAGCAGACGACCTCACCAAATACCTGCGTCAAGACGGCTGGCCTGCACTTGCTATTCACGGTGACAAGGAACAGTAAGTTTTTTTTCCATGAATAACCAATTCTTCCTGGACTGATGACACTAAGGCGCGAGCGTGATTGGGTACTAGGCGAGTTCAAGGCCGGTCGCTCTCCTATTCTCATTGCCACGGACGTCGCGTCTCGTGGTCTTGGTACGTTCTCTCTCTTCTCTTGACAAGCGCTCCGTCACCGTGCATGCCCGTGCCCCGTTTCGCTTGTTACGTTTGATTTTTTCTATTCTAGCGAACTTTGCTCCCTAGCGGGGTTCAGCTTCGCCTTCGTTGGCTCGTGTTCGCGCTTGTGCGGTATCCTAACGGTAAATTTCATCATTATATCGTTTGGGGACCAAACGTCAGCTGCACATTGCCCGCCCGTCGTGGTTATGACAATGCAAGGAACGCTGGAGCGTCACTCCGGAGAAATGAAAGCACACGTAGATCATGAACACGCGCGGCAAGCTCGAGGGTAGGTGGCTAACTGGCTGTTCTCTCGCCGGTCCGTTTGCCTCTCGATCTCAAGCATATCTCATGCGCGCGCGTCGGATGTCTATTGCCTTGTATTCCTCCTGGATACGCTTCGCCTCCTCTCGAGGTGGGGGCATCCCCCTTGTGATATTGTGATGTAACGTGACGGTTTTGTTATCTTCTTCCTTTCCATCTCTATCGGGTTGCCTCGAAGCGCTTGTTGTTAAATCTTGTTGTGAAAGTGTATTGACTGTTTGATCGCCTGTCTCTTTTTTCATGTCGTCTTTCCGTCCTGTGTCATGCATGCGCCTTTCAAATCTCTGTGTGTGACATCGCTTCGCATTGCATGTGTTTTCTGTTGGCTGTCGCTCCTTCCTCAGATGTGAAGGATGTAGGATATGTTATCGTATGTCTTTGCTTGGCCTCTTCTACATTCCTTCTGAATTGATTAATTTAGAATTATGACTTCCCCAATAACTGCGAAGACTACATCCATCGTATTGGCCGTACAGGAGTAAGTGTTCCCGTTCATGAAAATTCTCCTTCGATGCTAATCAATCATTTTTTTTACAAAAGCGTGCCGGCAGCAAGGGTACTTCATACACGTATTTCACCACTGAAAACGCCAAAAGTGCTCGTGAGCTCGTGGCTATTCTCCGTGAAGCCAAAGCCGTTGTTCCTCCCCAGCTCGAGGAAATGGTAATGTACGGTGGTGGCGGTGGTGGGCGTGGTAGGTTTTAATGTTCGTTCAACGTATTCTCGTTTTAAGGCAAATGTTACAGGTCGCTATGGTGGTGGACGCGGACGCAACGGTGGTGGTGGTGGTGGTGGACGATGGGGTGGTGGTGGCGGTGGCTATGGCCACCAGGACTCAGGTTATGGTGGTCGTCACGGAAGTGGTGGAGGAGACCGGTGGTAAATCGACTCCTCTTTTCGCCCCTTCTCATCTACATATCGTTCCTTTGCGCCACCCGACCTTCATCGCTTCTTTTCATCGACACACATCGCCACCATCTTCGGTTACTATGCATCGTTTTACATCACCCTCGCAGGGGACTGTTTTGACATAGATTTGTAGACGTGTAGACACGAGACCGACCGATATCATCCCTCCCTAGCTCGGGACTCACGGCCCTTTTTTGCCTCACCGTCTCTTCTTGTTCTCATATATGCTCTGTTGAGCTTGTTAATTCTGATATCATATTCTCTGTTCTACTCGTTCTACTCGTTTTATTAGTAATACAATCTTTTGTTCTGCTTGTTTTGTAAGATTAAATCGATCTCTTCAATTTCAGAATCTGTACTTCATGGTCCTTTGGGAGATTCACACATAAGCGCTTTCCCACAAACGCTTAGTTGAACAGCCTGTTCCTCTCATGGGATATTTACAGGAACAACTTATTTTTGACCATCATGCCGCTTGCTAAGGAGACTCAAGTCATCGCGGGGCTCAAAGTCAACGTCTATTCTGCCTCATCGGCGATCATCGCAGAGCGCAAGGAAGTTGTTGTACTTTTCTTACTCCATGGGAGGTACGACTCAGCGGAAAGGGTCGATCCAATCGCGCGATCGTTGATCGAACGTACTCAGAACATAGGCAAGGCTCGCAGCCTCCTCGTTATCACCTTCGTGAGCCTCCCGCTCGATTAAATGTAAGGAGGGCTTTATATCGTTAACTTCATCTTCCACAGGACCAAAGGAATCATGGTGAACGGCTCGTTGAACGCAAGAGTAATGATGCTTGGTCAAAAGACAAGACATCCTCGAAACATAATGAACGCCATGCGTCAGTCGTTCAGTGCCCTTTCCTTTCTTCTTCTCAAACATTTTCTCAGTGTCGATATGTATGCCATACAAAGTATGTCATTCACCTTCTGATGCCTACAAAAGTGATTTTCAGATTCTAATCCCTTCAGCTGGTACTGCGAGAGACGTTTCCCTCTTGATTGATTTCCTCCCGTCTATCCTGTACCCCGACGATGGGTCTCATCCCATAGTGGAATGGGCCGTCGCAGGCATTAGCCTTGGTGGGCACGCAACCTGGATAAGTCTTGCTACAGGTACAGCGTCCGAGTTCACAAAAGTATCAAACCCTCAATATATTCACAGATGATCGTGTCACTACTGGTATTCCAATTATTGGATGCCCCGATTACAGCAAACTCATTGCTTACCGCGCAAAGCAAAATGATGTCGACCTAAAGGGGAAGTACTATCCCAAAGACCTGAAGGACCTTGTGGCGAAAATGGATCCAGCTTCCTTGGTCCAAGGCGTAACAAACCCTTTCCTCGGGAAGAAAGTCTTAGTCCTGTCAGGTGCCGATGATACCCTCGTCCCATGGACGGCAAGCGAGGAATTCGTGACACAGAGGCTGAGTGTTGGAGCAAACGGTTTGAAGAAAGTGATTGTGTACGAGGGTGTTGGTCACGAGTGCACAGAAAGAATGGTTCAGGAGATTGCTGCATTTGTGGCTGATAATTGCCTGTGCTACAAGTCTCACAAGTTGTAGACAAGAGACATACAACAAAGACCAGAAATTTTATAATGAAATGTGTTTTCACGAGAGCTGCTTAATACGGCGACTTAATAAAGGGAAAGGTCTCAACGTTCAACCTCTACACTGTATCCTCTGATGAGATACCATGAGTCCATCATGATAAGACTGGCAAGAGGACTTTGGTTTGGCGGTGAGGGGACTAGGAGCATCAATCTCTATTACTTAGATGATGGATAAAATTGCGGCACACGAAAGGAATGGTTACTATATCCTCTGATGAAAGATGACGTCTCTCGGATTTTCAGCGTTTGAATGGAGAGGACAAACATTGTCAGAAAACTTGAGTAAGAACATTGGTTTTTTTATGCCAGTCGGCGACAGGTTCTCGCTTGATCCATAGTATCAAAAGATAGTAGAAGCCATGGTTTGCCGAACTCAAATCATGCACGCATGCAACGCCGCAAGTTAGGTCACTTCATATTTCTAACTACTCTCCCGTCGTCAACAAGGCAATATTCGTATTTGATCTTGCCCGATAGGCCTCAAAAGACGTATCGCCCACTTCTGGGGCCTTCCCGGTATGATATGAAGACCAATTAGAGCAGAGAAATTTCCACACATTCACCGCATATTCCCACTGTTGCTCAACTGTGGCTCTCCTAGCAAAAGTCGACCTTCGTTTGTGTTGAAAGATGCCATCAAGAGATTCCACTCGACGATACTTTACATCATATCCATACCAATGGAATTTATCTTCCAAGTGTCAGCTAGTTGTGCACGGCAAACTTCAAACGAGACTTACTCGGTGCCACGTGGTACCGCAATTCTGCGAGGAAATCACATAATTCACCGCACCTCAAGGTATTTTCGTTCACATCAAAGAGGCGAGCAGGGTACTCGAATTCCTTCTCTGGGCAATTATGGTAGCGTGCTTGAGAAAAATCCACGAAGAACGGTTTATCATCGAGGCATGTGATATTTCTATCAAGACTGAGATCATTGTGTCTAATGCCGCCCTTATGCATTTCCAGTAAAAGCTTGACAGCCTGAACACTTGAATTATAAGTTACGTCAAGATTTTAACGACGGGAGCGAAATTTACTTACCCGAAGTCCGAAAGGCCACTACCGGTCGACCATTGCAGGTTTTTGCTTGAACCAGGGTATTGATATACCATACAAGCACAATCGACAAATAGGTCATATAATTTCCAATAGAGCTTGGTTTCATACAATCCATAGTTTCTTGGGACTCCTTTTCCATAGAGGGATTCGTTTCTGCATAAGTGGTCTTGATATAATTTTGCTTCTTGTTTGTAATTCTGGAATGTTTCAGGATAAGACTCTCTATCGCTACCCCAGAGTATCTTGATGATAACGTCATGAGGGGAAGGCTCATTGGGCAGCACGATCCTTCCCATGAAATGATATTCATCGTCATCGTACTGGAAGTATCCGTGGATGCTTTCAGTCACATCAATGATGGCAACAACGCCTGGTTGCATGAGCTTGACGGAGCTGCTTTGATGGAAAGTAACCTCGTTGGAAGCTACGCCATTTGGGAATGGTGATGGGGCATTGGAAGAGAATTTGAGTGAGAGGGACATCGACTAAAGTGGCTATTGTTTCGTGTCTGTTTATATTCCATGTGCTAGATTTACATAACCAAAGCAGGACAAATAAATCACAGTATAGTCCAAGATATCAGTACTTTGCACCTGAGGCCTGAGGCCTGATCCCCAGTCAGAAGTCGGGTGGAAGAACTCCCCCTGGTTCCACTCCAGGTGCACGATAGATAGCTCCCTCCCAAAGATTACCTCGTCTGCCCGCATTATGCCACATCCACATCATGCGCATTGCCTTACAGCTCACTAATTATACATTACATCATTTCTACTAATGGCCATGGGCACTCCCTCGACCAACTACTGACCTCTACAGATGCTTGCCTCGATCATGCTCATCCTGCGAGCTTTGTCGTACCCTGCACCAGAACGTGAACAATGTTACCACCTCAGGACCTAACAGGGGAGGATAGCCGAAAATAGCACCGGGACACACCAGGCCGCTCATTCTCCACATATGCGGGGTGGCGAGGACTCTCATAGCTCTCGTAGCTAAGATTACCTGTTGATATGCCGTGCAGAATAGTTTCCACATGCTCGTGCACGTTGAATAGAAAGAACAAAAAGGAAAAGTTATTACACTGTATCCTCTAACGAAGGGTGACGTCTCTCAGATTGACAAGGATTCGAATAGGTAGGACAGACATTGTCAGGAAAAATTGTAAAATTGGTTCACAAGCACGTTTTATGCCAGTCTACGATATCTGAGTTGGCTAAGGTTAAAGAGAAATAGAAGCCATGCTTCGCCACATCTTGCCTTATAGGCCTCAAAAGACGTATCGCCCACTTCTGGGGCCTTTCCGGTATGATATGAAGACCAATTAGCACAGAGAAATTTCCAGACCTTCACCGCATATTCCCACTGTTCCTCAACTGTGGCTCCCCTAGCAAAAGTCGACCTTCGTTTGTGTTGGAAGATGCTGTCAAGAGATTCCACCCTGTCATAACTTATGTCATATCCATACCAGTGGAAGTCAACTTTCAAGTGTCAACTAGTTGTGCATGGCAAACTTCAAACAAGACTTACTAGGTGCCACGCGGTACCGCAATTCTGCGAGGAAATCACATAATTCACCGCACCTCAAGGTATCTTCGTCCACATCAAAGAGCCGGGCAGGGTACTCGAATTCCTTCTCTGGGCAATTATGGTAGCGTGCTTGAGAAAAATCCACGAAGAACGGTTTATCATCGAGGCATGTGATATTTCTATCAAGACTGAGATCATTGTGTCTAATGCCGCCCTTATGCATTTCCAGTAAAAGCTTGACAGCCTGAACACTTGAATTAAAAGTTACGTCAAGATTTTAACGACAGGAGCGAAAAATTTACTTACCTGAAGTCCGAAAGACCACTACCTGTCGACCATTGCAGGTTTTCGCTTGAACCAGGGTATTGATATACCATACAAGCACAATCAATAAGTGTGTCATATAGTTTCCAGTAGACCTTGGTTTCATACAACCCATAGTTTTTTGGAATTCCTTTTCCATAGAGAGATTTGTTTTTGCATAAATGGTCTTGATAGAATTTCGCTTCTTGGTTGTAACTCTGGAATGTTTCAGAATAAGACTCTTCATCGCTACCCCACAGTATCTTGACGACAACATCACGAGGGGAAGGCTCATTGGGCAGAACGATTGTTCCCATGAAATAGTACTCGTCAGCTAGGAAGTATCCATGGATGCTTTCAGTCACATCGATGGTGACAACAACGCCTGGTTGCATGAGTTTGACAGATCTGCTTTGATGGAAAGTAACCTCATCGGAAGCTACTCCCTCTGGAAACGGCGATAGGGTTCTGGAAGAGAATTTGAGTGAAAGTGACATCGACTAAAGTGGCTAAAGCCAAGTACTTTTGTGTTGAGGATCTGTTTATATCCCACGTGCCAGAGTTACATAACCAAAGCAGGATGAATAAACCACGGTTGGTCCAATCAATCCAATCAATGTTGTTCGAGGTAACCACCACCCCCTGCTTATGCTATTCCGATGGTGGACAACAAAGAAGAGGCAAGCTGACTTGGTCACAACGCAGATGTTCTGGAAGAGGAGGTGGAAGAACTCCCCCTGGTTCCACTCCACGCGCACGTTGGATAGCTCCCTGCCTTCCAAAGATAACTTTTCAGAGACCTCTGTCATTGTCATTCAACTGCGCATGGGCCACGTTCTGCTCAATCCACACCTATTCCAAATTCGCAGAGTAGAATCACCAGTCTGCCCCCACTGTCAAGGTTTCACGGTCAAGTCCGTTGATCGATGATCGTCTGCTCGCATTACGCCACATCCACCTCGTGCGCATTGCCTTACAGCTCCGAGACTAGTAATGCATTACATAATTTCTACTAACGGCCATAGGCACTCCCTTGACCAACGACTGACCCTCTACAGATGCTTGTCTTGACCACGCTCGCCCTGCGAGCTTTTGTCGTACCCTACACCGCAGAACGTGAACAATGTCACCACCTCAGGACTAACAGGGGAGGGTGGCTGAAAACAGTGCCGGGACACACCAGGCTGCTCATTCTTCGCATATGCAGGGTGGCGAGGACTCACATAGCTCTTGTAGTTTAGATTACCCGTTGATGTGCCATGCAGAACAGGTTCCGCATGCTTGTGCACGTTAAATGGAATGAAGAAAAGGAAAGGTTACTACACTGTATTCTCTGATGAAAGGTGAAGTCTCTCGGATTTCCAAGGATTCGAGTGGGGGACGGACATTGTCAGGAAAAATTGTAAAATTGGTTCACAAGCACGTTTTATGCCAGTCTGCGATATCTGAGTTGGCTATGGTGAAAGGGAATAAAAGCCACGCTTCGCTGAACTCAAATCTCAAGTGAGAATGCTTCATAGCAATCGTTCATGTTTCTAACTACTTTGATTTGTCAACAAGATTGTATTCATATTTATCATCATCGTAGATGATCTCTTCGCCACATCTTGCCTTATAGGCCTCAAAAGACGTGTCACCCACTTCTGGTGCCTTTTCGGTATAATAGGAAGCCCAATTAGCACAGAGAAATTTCCACACCTTCACCGCATATTCCCACTGTTCCTCAACTGTGGCATCCATACGAAAAGTCGTCCTTCGTTTGTGTTGAAAGATGGAATCAAGAGATTTCACTCGACGATACCTTACGTCATATCCATACCAGTGAAAATAAACTTTCAAGCGTAAGTTAGTTGTGCAACGACAACTTGAAGACCAGACTTACGAGGTGCCACGTGGCGCCGCAATCTTTTGAAGGAGTCACGTAATTCACTGCACTCTAATGTATATGGTTTCATATCAAAGAGCCGGGCAGGATACTCGAATTCCTTGTCTGGGCAATCATGGTCGCATGCTTGATAAAAATCCACAATGAACGGTTTGTCATCGAGGCATGTGATATTTCTATCAAGATCGAAATCATTGTGGAAAACGCCACTCTTGTGCATTTCCAGCAAAAGCTTGAAAGCCCGAACACTTGGATTAAAAGTTACGTAAAGATTTGAACAACAGGATTGAAAAAAAAAACTACTTACCCGAAGTCTGAAAGACCACTACCTGTCGACCATTGCAGGTTTTCGCTTGAACCGCAGTATTGATATACCATACAAGCACAATCAATAAGTGTGTCATATAGTTTGCAGTAGACCTTGGTTTCATACAACCCATAGTTTTTTGGAATTCCTTTTCCATAGAGAGATTTGTTTTTGCATAAATGGTCTTGATAGAATTTCGCTTCTTGGTTGTAACTCTGGAATGTTTCAGAATAAGACTCTTCATCGCTACCCCAGAGTATCTTGACGACAACATTACGAGAGGAAGGCTCATTGGGCAGAATGATTATTCCCATGAAATAGTACTCGTCAGCTGGAAAGTATCCGTGGATGCTTTCAGTCACATCGATGGTGACAACAACGCCTGGTTGCATGAGCTTGACGGATCTGATTTGATGGAAAGTAACCTCATTGGAAGCTACTCCCTCTGGAAACGGCGATAGGGTGTTGGAAGAGAATTTGAGTGAAAGTGACATCGACTAAAGGTGGCTAAAGCAGTTATGGAAGTATTCGTCACTGAGGGTTCAAACGTTCATATTCAACGTGCTAGACATAACCAACGTAACCAAAAAAGGACAAGCGTGGTTAACGTTGGTTCAATGATTTAAATAGATACAATTTATACTTGGTTCAACAAGCGCGTTTTATGCCAGTCTGCGATATCTGAGTTGGCTATGGACAGGTTCTCCCTTGTCCAATAGGATTGATAGAGAATAGAAGCCATGCTTTGCCGAACTCAAATCGCAAGTGAGGATCACTCCATAGCTCAACCTGTAATAAGCATCGTAGCGGTGCATGCGCCATCCCCGACTCATAAAATAATATATAGTATAAAACACTGTGTGCAGGGAATGATATTCTTTGGCAAAATAATAAGAACAAAAATAGACTGCCTGGCGTCCAACAATATATTGTATGGAATAAAGGCTCTTGATGAAAGACTAGTCGCGGAAACCTGGCTTAATATCCTCCAGGACGGAACCGACAAATCACACAAAGCGTGGAAATCAGCGAGCAGGGTTTCAGTGGGTATGGGGCAGATTGCCCTCCGGGCAGAAACAGATAAGCACCCCGAGTCCCACACCGCGTGCTTAAGTGTATTTCCCTGCGGTGGGCTGACAATCCCAACAACACGCACATCTATGAGTAAAAACTTTCCTCCTGGCGACCAGAAGCTAACTATGTAGACATGTCTGGGAGCTAATAGAACCACAAAAACAAAGAAAGACAGAGTTGGTTCACAAGCACGTTTTATGCCAGTCTGCAACAGGTTCTCACTTGACCCATAATAGCGAAAGATAATAGAGGCT
>JAMWFC010000044.1:1570042-1609469 GCA_027475525.1 Macrolepiota albuminosa | reverse complement strand
GCCTTGATGGCGGGATGATGGGATCAAAACGCAGTCTAGAAAACTGGGGACAAGAAAATGCGTAGATTGCCAATAACGGGCCAGACAGCTGACGTGTGGGTCTGAAAAATTAATCACAAGAAGATGAATGGTTGTACGAGCTTGGGTTCTGATCGCAGAGCGATGGGATCAAAAACAGGGCTGCAATGAGCAAAACGATGGCAAAAAAGAAACTGGCGCCAAAAATAAACGGGCACTGCGACCGGTCAGAAAACTTGAAAAACCTGTAGGGCGATAGTGACCGCAGACTGAGCTCGAAATTCAGAGAAATCGAACGCGAGACAGAGCGGGAAATCGAGGGACGATTTTCCCTTCCCCGATAAACGCGGTTATCCCCCCCCTCGTATCAGCTAGGGATACGGAGAAAGAGACAAGAAAGGAAATGGGAGGTAGATATCCGAACGCCGCCGCCACAGTAGTGAGTCGTATTCCAACATTAAGTTCAATTGCAAAGGGCACCAGGGCTAACCGTCCACACCCGTTCACACCCGTTTCCTTCTTCGTAGTTCGCGGTCGAAAGATTGTTATTGGTTGCCAGCAAGCAAAAGGAACATTCAGGTCTGCACTCCTTGACAGTGACGGCAATTGCATCATCTGGTACAACATATCACTTCAAATTTGAGCTTGACAAATTTTGTACCAAGGTTTTTTACACCCTTCAAAGGGTTAATTATCACTTTGAGGTGTTTCCGACGTCGAGCTTCTGCGCAAATATTGCGGTTGTAAGAAAGAGGAAACAGTGCTTGAATACGGGGCTGTTGCGGTCACTCAGGAAAGCCTTCCGGAGTACATATTCGAATGTTTACTACAATGTATGGAACTCAAGTGATTTCGGAGAAACGGTCCGGTCTGGGTCCGGTTTTCAAAACCCAAATTAGTGCATGATGGCCAGGCCGGTGTGGTAGAGGGAGGTGGACTGTTGATGGAATCTGGACAGAGAATGGGTTACGCGAGGAAAGAAAGGTTGAGAAGGAAAAGTCAGAGTGACGTGGAAATCGGCTGAGATAAAGAATGAGTGCACAAAAAGAGGAGCGTGGTTGGAGATGGAGGGTCGACAGTTGAGGAAATTGAGAAGAGAGAAGATCGAAGACCTGGGAGAAATCGAGGGGTCCAGAGGCGATCGATGATCAAAAACCTTATTTTGAGACCGTCCGCGCTTATTTGAGAATGATCGAGTGAAAGTGACGAATTACAGTTCAAATTATGAGACCGTCCGGTAGTTGAAACTTAATGGTCAAAAAGCAACGTAGAAAATGTATAAAAGGGAAGCAAGTAGGAGGAGAATACAGGTTCTTACACCCCACAATTCTGGTCTTAAGCTGAACTTGATTCGTGCGTCTCGTCGTCTAGTCTGTCCTCGATTATCCTGTCTGTTCGGCACTGCTCTGGTTTGATCGACGTCTGATCCAACGTCAAACGCCGCGTGCTCGCTATCCTCGGCAGTGTACTCGGATTCATTCGGCTTCTCGTCTCGGCTCTGTTCTCATTTGTCTCGGCTCTATTCTCGGATTCGATCAATCAGCTCGGCATCTCCTTCGGCCTCTCGGTATTTTTGACCCCCGGACTCGGCTCTGTTCGACAGACCGATCCGCTGTACGGCAACGTCTGTTTCGTCTTCTTCGTCTAAACTGTGCGACTAAAACTACGGTCGCTCTCTTTCTGCGTCTGCCTGTATCTGAGAAACTCTTGCTTCTTACTGGGTCTTGTCTGTCTTTGGTCTACGAATTCCTGTCGCATACGACGAACGATACTCTACGCTTGCATCGCGTTCTCGAAATCGACTTTTACCCCTACTCTTCTCTGCCGACTCTTTCGACTCCGAACTCGCTTCCTCAAGTAACCCAACCCACTGCCACACCGGGAAAACATTTTTTATACATCGGCCACCAGCCCCAAGTCGAATCAGACGATGTCCTTAAATCACAGTCTCTCGAGTGATCTTCAAGGGGACATGAAATGGCCAATAATCTCTAGAAATTGTACTTCCATGGCCTTCTCTGTCGACAAGCATTAACTTACAATCTACAGATTTTGTATCGGATGCAGACATAGTCTTTAAGTCGAGTGACGGTATCCTGTTCCACATTCATAGCAAGAATCTGGAGAGTCATGCAGGAGGATTTCCTCCGTCAGAATTCCATAAAAATGGAGAGATAGTCCCGCTGACAGAGGATTCGGGGACCTTCAAGTACCTTTTCCAACATATTTACCCTCAACGTCATCCAGACCTAGATACTCTGCATTTTGAGGAGCTTTTTCGTTTGGCTGAGGCTGCGGAGAAGTACGAAGTCTACAGCTTGATGAACATCTGCAGGTTTCACTTAATGTAAGCTTTTCACAGACTTACTGTATGAAAACTTTATCCTTCGCCTTCAGACAACAAGTTTCCGATCATCCCATCGAAATGTTCAATTATGCCTCCCGACATGACTACCGAGATATATTGGCATTGGCAGCTCCATTTCTCCTTGATATCCCCTTAGACGAGGTCGTTGCTATGCTTCTCCCTCATTTGGTGGTTCCCTGGGTATGTAACTGCGAATATAGTTATTCAATGCTGCATGATTCTAATAACTTATCTACATGTCATCAAAGATACGTTACAGGGAACGCTGGAGTCTTGTCGCATACAAATCAATACGATCCTGCTTTGAACATCGTCACCATTATTCAGATCATTATATGCAGGATGTTCACAAGGCTTGGTATGAACTTGGTGACAAGCGGTCTGAGAAAGCGATATACAAGGCACTTGAGACGCCCAAACTCTGTACCAGTTGCAGACATACCTATCCTACAGTTGACTCTGTTCTTCGGCCTGCCTTGCAAACAATACCGAAATTTGATACCTTCTTGTAATTACAAATCACTCACACAAACAACAGATGTCTCGACTAGTTGTACACGTTTCCTTCATCCGAGTCCATTACAAGTTCAGTGTCTTCCATGACCTTGTGCGTCACTGCTTTTCTTATTCTCGCGATTCTCAATGAAAATACTTCAAAAACTGACCTCCAAAATCACTCCCGTTTGAACATGTCCAGGTGCAACAATTGTCATTCCTGCATCCCGAAGCTGTACGATGTACGAGATTGTCATCTTGGCTTTGACGGACGGTTCAAGGCCCTGAGCCGAGCCAGAGATACTGACATGCCATTGTATCTCAGCTTGCACAAGATGCGAGCTCTGACAACGAATCGTGGGTTCGTGACACACTATATCTAGGCGCTTATTTCTACAAGTAGGCTTCTAGATTGCGAGCCTCATCCCAGCCTTGATCCTTATCGTGGTAAACAGTGCGCCGTGATTTGTCTTCTTCAGACGCTCAGCCACTTGGTACCCAGGCATTCTCTCGTCATATAAACTGGCATGCACCCGGTGTAGTAGGAAGTTGGTCTCTCAGAGGGAGGTTCTTCCCCGGAGTTGGGGTACTGAGTAGACGATGTTAGAAGAAGGCAATTATACGAAGTAGTTCCCTGTAAGCCGCGGAAGTCACGGAGTAGAGAAGAGATTTTTAAGGGAAGAAGTTGGGAGGTTCTATCGTCCTTTTGTCATGCAGAGGCGCGCGGCGCAGGAACAATACCACCATCATTGCGTCTTTCTCATCTTTCGCTAGCTCTAGTTGACCATCGCCAACATGAAACCATTCCTGCTTGTCCGTTAACCGCTCATGAACCACCTCTGCCATCTTCCTCCGCGCGGCTAGCATCATCTCTCCTTGACCAAGAGCCCACGTTCATTGATAAAAATGACTGGAGAGATTCTCCGGAATCATCTCTGTCTCGTCGCCGAGGACTACTCACTGCGGTGGGAGTTGTAGCATTCTGCGGCGGCCCCAGCACAATGACTCTGAAGACTTGGCTGTAGCTAGGTATGATGAATGTGTGGAATATACGAGGGACGGAGATGCCCCAGGAACGCCAGGCACGAGTCAATGACGAAGCGGCGGCTGAGAAAGTGCAGTGCGACACCGAGGCCCTGAGGCCTAGGAAATTACCTTTACGTCTGGCACAATCGTGGGATGGGAATACGCCCATCGCGCCGTATCCAAAGATGAATAGGTTAGGATGTGGTGGTTTTATCGAGCGGAAGAGCGAGTCTACCTCTCTCTCCAGAGGGAGTGGCGAAGACGGACAGTTCACGCATATTGAAACCTCGAGGCGCCAGCCAAATATGCCTCCTGACCAGTATTCATTCCCCACCGGCTAGTCTCCCTGTCCCACCAAAGGCTGTTGAAGACGAGATATTGACGCTCTGGCGAGAATGAGGATGACGAGGACACTGAGAAAGGATAGAACGATCGGACTTTCATATAATTGGTATAACGTGAAAGATCATTCCTGCAGGAGTTCTATGTTCTCGTAGTCTCTGACCCAGGAATGTTTCGATTGCGCTTGGATTCCATTGCAAGTATGATCCAGTATCTGATCAAACGCGGTATTCCCTGAACTCTCTCCGAAATCCAGGCATCGTTCTTCAACAAACAATATTCCCCCTGGGAATTTGAGAAAAAGGGTCCATATTCACAACGGCCAGTTATATGGACTAAGGACATGCTTGAAGGATCGTATTGACGCGCCGCTCTTTTGGCTGGGGGTCCGATATGGCCACTCGTAAAAGACGATGAGGCTGGACCTCCATGCACGCGAAACCAATCTCAGAGCTTGATGGGTGCCCTCTAGTAGACGAAAAACTATCAATAGAAGCTGAGGATGTTATTTGTGGGGTTTACAAAGTATACACAGGTGTTGGTTATTGTTTCATGTACCTACCTGATGGTGCAAATAGGTTTTCATCGGCAAATGGAGGATGCTTCTTGGCTGCCCCAAGGCATCGACATGGAATAAATCGATTCACAATCGGGGAGACTTGGTATCAGCGTCGTCTCAAAATTCAAGATGGAGGACAGCCGAAGAGAGAAGAAGACCGGTTGAAAGTTTATAGACATTTTTTTTTCAGATGTTAGTGACGATATATTTACAAACAAAAATACATATTAGGCCGAGTAGGCGTGGTTTTGTTTTTGTAAATATCTTTCAATTCGAGGTCGTGGATGAGAGGATGCGAGAAGGAAAAGACTCGGCAAGTTCGGCCGGGTGTGCGAAAGTTCTCGGGTCGGCCCGCCTGCCGATGGAGGGGGGGAACACAAGGACTATTTGTAGGCATGTAAGTAGTTGTAAGTCAGGTAGAAAGAAAGAAGTGAATATGGAAGGTGGGAGGGGATTTTAGACGCGTGACGTAGGGCGACAGCACAGTGTGAGACGACGTGTAAAATAATAGGCAAGTGCGAGCGCAGACGACAAGGTTGGAATACTAGTTGTAACTCTGGAGGATATCATATCATGTGTAAATTATCTAGCATGATGGATATAATTCAGAGGGGCATGGAAATCAACCTCCCTGTAACCTACTTGCATCGCACCATGATGCCCAATGAACAAGTACTTTCGGACGTGTTATCATGAAGACAATTTGCGAACAAGTCCGACCTATCACCAGTGCTGTTGTTCTGTATTGAAGACTATTACAGCAATCCTTATCCCTTTAGGAGTACTCAGTGCAGATGTTCAATGAGCTGTTGATACTTGGTACGAATGGGCTTCTATCTGATCGTTGAAATTGGAAAACTGGTTCTGGCATGATTGTCCAGGGTATGTTTAGGACTCGTGTCGATGCTCGCGTTGAATTTTGACATTCGCATTGTACTATGTTTTCTGCTGGAGCGCTCAATAACTTTACTTCCGGTGCCGTCAAGCACCCCAGTCGTCCTTTGCCATAAATCGTTCCACCTAACTTATTCGCACGCTGACGGGAAAAGTGGGTTCACTGTTCTCGAGAATGGAGACTGGGTTAAGCTTTGACACGATGTTCATCAAGGGTAGGGTTGCTTCTCAGATTCTTTTCGCGACCTCTTGTAAAAAACTGGTGGAACCGGTAGGGTACCCTCATTTGGCACGTCAAGGAATCGACAAAATGCTCGGGATTTCCCCCTCCCTCGTCCGGCATGAGCGCTCATTCTCGAGTAGACCCCCTGTATAGCAGTGGGAAAATGAATAAAAGATTAGCGTCGGGTAGGTGGATGAAACGTGATGTACAAGGGACAGGGGGAGAGGAATGTGTCAATTGGACAAAGTATAAGCGCAGTGGCATGGAAGAAGACGCGGAAGATTGCGTGTGACGTTGGGAGAAAGATTGACGAGACGTCTCCCGCGCGAGGGAACATGACGTGTGTGGCGGGGCGAGGCTACCCGGTGCATGCGCGGGAGGACAGGGATGGGCTGATGTGACGTCACGGGGGATTTTCGAGCCAAACTTAAAAGTGGAAGCTGCCTCGCTGCGACACCCATGCCGTTCTCCAAGTATTTTCAGGACGACCCTCCGCCTGCTGACCGCAACTCGGCGAGTGCCCTGCAGTTCCAGCTGCCGGCCTTTATCCACTCTGGCGCACCCACCCTGGCTCCGGGCGGCGGCGCCGAGGTCCTGACGTTCAACCCGGCATGGTTCGCCAACAACAACAGCAGCGGCACTGGCCACTACTCTCCGTACGCAATCTCATTTCCGATGTCCGCATGAGCTGACCCGACCCAGGCTGCCCGGCGGCTTGGTCTGTGCGCCGTCTCCGCTGGGGCTGCCCGTGTACTCTGCGTCTGGCTTTGACGTCCTGTCCATCCTGGCCCGCGTGGCGTCTCGCACCAATGCCCGGATCGTCCTCGGGCCCGTGGACATGACGTGCTCGTTTGTCGTCGTCGACGTGCGGCGGCACGATCAGCCCATCGTCTACTGCTCGCCCACGTTCTGTCGTCTGACCGGGTACTCGGAACACGAAGTCCTCGGGCGCAACTGCCGTTTCCTCCAGGCACCGCCCAGCTCTGGCCCCGTGCGGGCAGGCGAGTCGCGCCGGTTCACGAGCCAGGCCAGTGTCGACACGATGCGCAAAGCCTTGATTGCAAACAAGGAAGTCCAGACAAGCATTGTCAACTTTCGAAAAGACGGTTCTGCCTTTATCAACCTCGTATCCGTCGTCCCCATCCTCGGCGGCGAGCGGGCCGCCCCCCACGAGCTCAACGACGTTGCTTATCACGTTGGATTCCAGGTCGATCTCACCGAGCAGCCCAACGCCATTCTCGACAAGCTGCGCGACGGCTCCTACACCCAATCCACCCTGCCCCTCGGCCCGGCTCCCCACCACGACCTCCCTCCGCCCCCGCCCCAGCGAAAGCAGCAGCTCGCTCCAATTCTCATGGCCCCCTCCCTCGCCCACGCACTCGCAAACCCCGGCTTCTTCCGTGAGCTTCCCATTACTACTTGTACTACTGCCCCGTCTCCTCTGCCCCCTGCCTCCACCACGTCTGCTTCCTCGGCCGTCCCAGCATCAGCCATCAACAGTCCTCTCTCTCTCGTCCTTCTCGAGTACGCCCCTGACTTTGTCCTTGTTGTCTCCCTCAAAGGCGCCTTTCTCTACGTCGCTCCCGCTATTTTCCACGTCCTCGGTCACTCTCCCTCTGCCCTGGTCGGTCGCTCCATATCTGACCTCGCCCACCCAGAGGATGTCGTTCCCCTCGAGCGACAGCTTAAAGAAAGCTCCACCCTCGTCAATGTCCCTTCCCCTTCTCACAACGACTCATATCATCCCCACCATCACCAGCAGCACGCAAAACTCATCGACGTCCTCTTCCGCGCACGCACCGCTGCCGGATCTTACGTCTGGGTCGAGGCTCGCGGTCGTCTCCACGTCGAGCCTGGAAAAGGTCGCAAGGCGATCGTCCTTTCTGCCCGCGCAAGACGCATGCCTCACGTACGCTGGGGTGATCTTCTCCCTCCCCTTCGAGTTCTCCACGCCGCCGACTCCACTCGAGAGTGTTGGGCCCAGCTTTCCGGTCTCGGCAAGGCTGCAGGCGCCATTGTGTCTATTGGCAACGGCGTCGAGGCTATATTTGGCTGTGCCGCCGCCGACATTCTAGGCAGGAGGATCAGTATGCTCGTTGTCGACGAGGATCGGGAGAGGGTAGAGGCTGTCTTGAGAGCCATCGAGGACCGCACAGATCCCAGAATTGTCCTTTTTGCCAGAGTGAGGATGGATGACGGCGAGGTCGTCAGAGTTCGACTGGCGTTCTACCCCTCGTGCTCCGATGGTGAGGATGCCGACGAGATGGACATGTTGGGTATCGCGCCGCCTATCGTGTTGTTGCATGTTGCGCGGGGAGAAGGTATCGATAACCTCTCCGTCCCTGACGGCCAGCACCTGCACGATCCCGAGGAAAATGTGTTTGCAGAGCTCGAGGTGCGCAGGGGGTCCAGCTGGCAGTACGAGCTGCAGCAGCTGCGGTTCCGCAATATGAGGTTGAGGGAAGAGGTCAGAGCGCTCGAGAGGGAGGTTAGGGCGTACGAGAGTCGCGAGGAGACACCTGGTGCTGAGGCGCCCGTGGAACCTGATGGTACCGCGACGACAAAAGCGGGCAATTCTTACCCGCAATACGCAAGCGCGGATATCAGTAATGTGACGTCTAGTGTCGAACAGGAACCGTACGGATACGATGCGCTGCCAGAGACGGAGCAGCACGCGAATTATACGGCGGCGCTCGAGCAATATCGCGCAGATGGGGCAGCGGCGTACGAGGGGTTGGAGATGGCGTTTGGAATGGGCATGAGCATGGGCATGGATGTCGGACTAGATACTGGGATGGCAATGGATATGTCTGCGGCGTCGACGTCGACGTCGGCTTACGGGCTCCCGCACAATCATGCCGAACACCGACCATCGTTCCACGTTGCGCATGCCCATCACCATCATGCTCACCATCACGGACGGCTTACGGGACAGGCGCACATGCAGGCTCAGACACATACTCAGACGCAAGCTCAAGCTCAAACTCAAACTCAAAGTGGGATGTATGCGCCGCAGCCAATTCACTCGCATGCCCATTCGCCCTCGGGGTTGTTACATGCGCTAGGGGCGCCGGCGCATCATAATCACCAGCACCATCCGCACCACCAACACCAACACCAACACCACCAGGAGATTCAGCGGCCGGGCGGGGCACATCTTAACCGTGTGCGCGTGTATGATTCTCGCTCGCACGCGCAGGCACATGGAAGGGTTGATGATGATTTGAGTAGGAGGAGACGAGAGGCGCAGTGGAGCTCGGGTGGAGGTGGAGGTGTGATGCATCCGGGCGTGAAGAGGTCGTTTGCTCGGTGAATACGTGACCCTTTCCTTTCTCTTGTTTCCTCGCTGTTCGTTCTGGGACCTCGCTGATGTTTCTGTTTTTTCTCTCTCTCTGTTTTGGTATTATACTGTTGTTGTTCGGGGGACGTGCACGGACGTTTATATGTGTTTCACTTATTACGTGCACAGAGTGTTTCTCCTTGTAAACTCTCTCTTTTTTTTTCACTTTTACTTTTACTACATCTCTCTTGCTGATCGCTGTCGTCGACTCAATTCAAAAAAAACTCATCTCTCGTCTCGGCTCCCTCGTCCTCACTCTCTCTCTCTGCCTTACTCGGTACATATACACACGCACATTGATACCATAGCCCCTTTTTTCTCATCTCTCCCTCTCTCTCTCGCACACACAGAAAAAAAAGCCAAAAGCAAGAAAATATCTTTTATTTTTTATGAAAGAGGTGGTTTGACATTTGTATATATAGATTCATGCATATACACGCACGCACGCACGATTTGTTTTTTTCTTTCGGTGCTTTTCGTTTTGTTTTTGGGTTGTTGTATATTACGGGGTTTGTTTCGTTGTGATTTGCTCTGTTGCTTCGTTTTGCTCGCTGCTTCGATATTCGTCCCTGTGCATCCCATGCGGGCATTTCGTTCCGATGAAAGTATATACGCGCTAGGATGTGCGTATTCTCAGGCCCGCTTGGAACGGTTCGCGGGTTCATAAAGAACGTGTGTGTGTCCTAATAAAGATAAGCAAGTAAGCGTAACCGCATGTGGCTGCGAGGTTAAACACCTTCGCGGGTTAATTAATACGTATACGTTATACTGGCTGCGCTAGTACATACGTACTTGGGAAGGGTGAGGAAATGACAGTTTGGGGCCCTTGTGATTGGGCTGCTGTGTGTTCGGGACTGCCGCATGGTTGTAAGTGTAATATCTGTTTTGTGCTTCTTTTTGTTGTGTTCGCCAGGACTTCCTGGCTATGCACGACCTTACGACCCGCACTGGAAGAGTAGGTCAATTATTGTTGCGCTTTACGACGCTTTTCGGGGTTAGGGAACCCTTGCCTGCTTACGGACTCTTAATCATGTGTATTGATGAAAGCATAATTGCGATAACGAGACGAAGCGAGTCCACATGACATGGGTGTTACCCTTACCCCTTCATGCGCGTCGGGGGGTTTTCTCCTTTTTGACGGCTACGTTCGAATGCAGACTAGAAAAATTAATAACCTTATGCTTGAAGGGTCACACTGGCATTTTGGCTCAAAGTTTGCTTGTGGATGTCTGATTAGTGTCTACGTGGAGTTGGCGTGGGGAGTATTGATACGCGTCGACATATCTAGCAGGTTAACTAGGCACTTCGTCTGATTGCAGTAGAAAAAAGAGTCGAGGTTACACACATTGCGTTATGGGGACACACGTCCTTGATTAGAGAGCCCATTTACTTTAACCTTAAAAAAAGTAGATGATGGTTCCACACATCTGGGAATGGGAGTACGTTGATTAGGAAGGCGAAAGTTGTTCATAGATTTTGACTCGTTGTTTTCGTGGCAAATAACGCATGCACGCACGTCAGCTAGCCTTGGGATCCGTGGATCCGAATTGCCCCGAAGGTAAAGCAAGCAAGGCAGGCATACAGACCAAATTTCCAGAACTTTCAACAGAATACACGATTCGGAGACTGCAGGAGAAGAGACGACGAGGTATGGGGTGGTATTATCCTGGTTGGTAGCTTTGATTGTTATTTCCTGATAGTTTGATGACATAAGGCTGCTTGTAAACAGCCACCGCTTGTAAGTTGTCTATCGATTTTCAAGCTCAAGGTTTTCTATAAACGCGGATATCGGATCTACTTGCATATACCCCAAACCCAAAATTAATGCCGTTGGTTTGCTTGATCCACGGGATCAGCAGACGTGCGGAGTCGCGCGTTTTTTTCGCTCATGGCACAACGCTTGGGTTCCTGATAACTCGGTCCTCAGATCTGTCATGTCGTTTCTCGTCTAGTGATCAGCGGTCTATGGCTAGCTCTTCTTAACACGATCATGCGTCGATGCCTTGCGATAAAAATTCCGCCAAACGTTCTCTCGGATGGCAAAGAGGAAGATCCTTCCTTGAGGGCAAGGGACCGCCTACGATCCATAAATCGCTCCAATCTCGTTATTGGCGTTTGAAGGAACCGTCTTCCAACGCCCTACACATGAACAATTTGTATAAAAATCCACCTTTGGTGCCGGTTCATGAAACGACCAGTCGACGAAATAGTTCATGTAAAAGAGGTAAGTGATGAATTTCAAAATACAGAAGAGAACGAGAGAGATCATGTTCAGCTGTATTCTGCCGGGTGACCTCCCTCCGCAACAAGCTGGTGCCTCTTCAGGCAGAGTGCCATATTATTCAGGAACAAGTAAACAAAGACGCAGCAAAGGGCAAAGCCTTCGACCCTTTGTTCCGCCTGGTGCCAAGCAGCTCTCGCATCTTGAACGGTGATAGTTCCAGATCATGCAACCACGCTTTCACTTGACGTTTACGTCCAAAAAGGGGAACGAACAACCCCTATCAGTAGTGGCGTTTGCGTACAATTACTCCGCTTTACGGAAGTCTCTTATCATTCAGACTATGTCACTTTAGTTCGAGTCAGCATCTCTACCCGTAACTGGAGAAAAATTCGCTGTGAGTCATGAGTGTTCCCCCAATTCATGATGTTGTAGGTACTGTCGAGAAATGACCCTGAACACTGATAATTTCGAATGCTTTCTTGAAGGTATTCGGTGGACACGTTTAATTCACTCAGAAATCCTCCGTTCGGAATATCCCAGTTTTATCTTCCCCTTTTTTTTTGAAATGGAGGCAGCCAATCTACCCGCTGTAATCGGTGTTGAAGGAGCTATGGGATGCTTAGTTCTCCATCGCAAGGGCCGAATTATATTAGAGAAACTCATAACGGTGGATCTATCCTTCATGTCATACTTTCATGGGCCCTTTTTCCTGCTGCCAGCAATGACCTTCGCGTGCTGTGTCTTCCCAGGGATGTTAGTTATGGTATCGATATACTTAGTAAATCTTGGGAATCAAATCTCTACACTCTCCTCCATGACAGTTCAAGGTATCACACAATCACTTGTGTTGCGAAACTAGTGTCCGTGTGTAACCTTCTCTCGAGCCGCACGTTCATTCTGCAACAGACGAGACACTTTATCTGTCTCCTCATCTACATTCATTTGGCCTTCAATCGCTCAGGACCTTATTGTGGCAATCGCGCTCAGCTCGCCTCATTTAACGTGCTTCTTGATGACCATCTACGAGTTTTTTAGGACTAGTTCCGCGACCCCGACAATCTCCTGAACCATCTATTCCGGATCCTTCATGTTTATACTATATTCGTTCCAATGTAGACTATAATGTTGACATTGATCCCTTGTTTTGAAATAAGTATGGCTAATTCGTCACACTAAATGAAGTTAATAGGAAAAACTTCTTTCCGGTCTTGGTCATTAAATTTGCAACTGCTTCTGAAATGAGCCTAGGCGGCATGATATCGTTTTAATTGAAATCTTAAAGTCTAGCAGGATTGAACGCCTTTGGAAAAACGACATAGTCCATAAAAGTGAAAAGGATGCTCTTTGATACTTGTGAGGCTATCTTGTGATGACTGTAAAGCTCCTAGAAGGTGAAACAAGGTATTCTCATGTTTCTTCCTTATTAGGAGCTGCCCTTGTACGCCAACCGTAAGTATACCTGACTGTCCACTATTACACATATCATGTTCCATTGTTATCCTTCAAATAACAGAATGAAGAAGTACATACTGAACCCTCAATTAATCATGTTACAGTCTGAACTTCGCGCACTAACGTCTTGTTACTCATAAGTATAGATAACGCATGATAGGATGCCAGATATGTGCGTGGCATCTCAAATTGTTAGACGCCAGTCGTTTCCGTAAGCGTCTGATACTTTATTCACCGATGATTAATCTAATTTCGTCTACCCTTAATACACCGTTATTATATATTTATTGTATATATATACATATACTCACTGAATACACGTACCCTCAGTCAAGTATACGACGACTGAGGGTAAGTTACTTACATATCTTAGACGACGACTTACTGAACCATACCTAGATTACGATACTCACTCGTGTATTTAGGAGTCAACTTCTAACACAAATGCGTAGGGACGTAATCAAATTCAAGGCTCGTCTTATATCTATGTATGCCGTATTTTATGGTAAACATCGTTGTCATTCCATGATTGAAACCGGTTGTGGCAGTGTCGCTGGTCTCAACTAAAAACTCCGATCTCCTCCGATCCTTGTACCGGCCTTCTGACAGAATAGAGCTTGTCACATATCTCTACCGCCAACCCAAGGACTGACCGCCATGCACTTGAACTTTACCTTCTCCCTTCTAACTGTGAGGAACAAAGTCTTGTCGACCCTTATTTAAGCTCGCTTCCACTTTCCAGGATCAAAGTCTTAGCCTAAGCTTTTGGGTGTCCCCGTTCAGGCTTGACATGAAACTCTTGAATTCTATCTAATCTACGAGTCATATGTCACATACCGATTTCTGTTGACCTTGCCAAAAAACCCATTGGTTCCATTCCCAACTCGTGTCAACTGCCAAACTGCCACGGCCATCTCCCTTCATTACCTGCGTTTACCCTCTACCCTTAAACTCTCAGAACGACTTGTGGACTGGAAAGTTCCGTGCTATCAGGTACAATCCCGTCTTCTTTCATGTAACGGGACATGTATGTTTATATCGTAAAACCTCGCTATTTTTATCCATACGCTTATCAGCTCCTCTTTTCTACGAGAAGGATTTTCTGTATTTCCGGAGCTTGACATCGACAACGTGAGACTGGGTAGAGTGTGACCACTTCTTGTCTCTATCCGTCCCCTTAACCGTTCATGTACATCTCAGGAGATAAATCAGAATATGCAATGCCATGGTTTAAGCGTTGCGGAGTGGATGAATACAGGACATGTGCCAATTGTAAAGCTGTACCTAAGCCCCCTTAGCACCCTTCCAGATGAACAAATCAGACATCCTCTCGTTTTATTTATTAAATGGTACCTGTATCAATAGATACTCAAACGTCCTTTTCACCAGGCATATCTCTTCAGACGGACAGAAAGGGGCATGACAGGAGAAACTGGTGGATATCACGTATGTTTGGTTTCACAGGTTTATGAAGTTCCATTTGAGCATGTACGGCGTTACGTGAGTGAGTAAAGCCTTACTAAGAGGTCGATGATCTTCATTTACAGAACATTTTAAACCCTGGCGGCATCTATAACAGTCCTAAAGCAGTATGTTCAGTTCCACTCGACCCTCTAGTGTGTCAGGACTACGCATCTCGGATCAAGAAGATGAAAAAAAATAAATGTCTTCGAATAATTTGACACTGATCGTACGTTGGCAAAAGTGCTCTAGGTACGCTTCTAAACCCCCTGAAGAAGGGATAGGTATATCTGTCGAGTTTCGCGCGTGTCATGCTGTTCGTCTCGCTACACATACTGATCGATTAGCCTGTTCATTGGAAAACGAAGGTGGTAGAAGGTGGTAGTGCGCAACGTTTACGAACCAACAAAACTGTGCATATCCCTCTCCGCCCTTTTCCTTCTATAGTGAGCAAAAGCTTCAGGGATATCAAGGTCTGTGCAGGATCTTGAATAACCACTAATATGCTCACCCCTGCCATCAGGACTCGTCAGTTCTGCATCTGGAGCTCTATCATTAGACACAGAATGGCTTCAAGATTTTATAGCGGGATGTCTTTAAATGTTTCGTGTCTTCTTAACTTCTTTGTCCCAATAAATCCCGTTACTCCATGGATGACTTCATGACCATCAAATGAAATTCAAACCCGCAGAGGTGAGTTGGAAGTATGCCATAATGCAGAAGCGCGAGGTATTTACCAGTCGTCGGGGACCGTTGACGTTTCGACAGAGCCTTGTTTCCCTTCATGATGTGAAAGCACGAGTCCACTTAGTTGTACTTCATGGTTGTTGCACCAGCTTGCAAAATAATTGTACCTTTAGTATTTCTGGCATCGTAGACAATGTTAGGATTCAATGTGATAATGTGACGGTCCGAGGGCACTGTGACGATGTGATGAAGTGAGGGTGTTTGTGCCACGAACCTGATGCCAGGGCCACCATGGCCATAGCTCTTGCTTTGTGCAAGAGCACTTGTATATATACGACAACAGCATACGGAGTACCCTCAGTTACGTTGCACGTCTCTGAGGATTAACACATACGTGTTTATGATAGGTGTCGGTAGCACCTAGATGATATTGATTGTTCCAGTTCCAACAGACAGAATGAAGGAGACGAACCATCGATACGAGGAGTAGACTGTTGGGACGTATAACGTCAGTCATTTCTGTAGAAACGAGACGTGAACGATGTTGGATTACATGGCCACCGTCACCTCGCCCCATCACATACATCACATATCACATTACTTTCTTTGTACGCCCTACTGTTGGATTACATGGCCACCGTCACCTCGCCCCATCACATACATCACATATCACATTACTTTCTTTGTACGCCCTACCTCTTTGATCGATTATTTCTTCCATTGTTTGAACACTTATATATACTACTACGTACACAGACGCACCCTCAGTCACTTATTCTGGACTGAGGGTACGTCAATATTCACACCTACGGACTATCAACTTCCTCTAACGTCGTACTATTAGACTCGCATACTTACGAACATAATAGGTACGACATAATCATCAGTCACTTATTCTGGACTGAGGACTCGCATACTTACGAACATAATAGAATATTGGTCTTGAGTTCTAATAGGTTATGGGCCATTGTGGTTTCACTTGAAGCACCACATAACGAACTCACTGCACCTACATTTTTTCGTCTATCACACCTCGGGACCTGAAGCCCGATCGATCGATTACATTTCCAGACCACTTGATCCTATTCCCGCGCAACAACTAAGATCTCTTTGTTCCTTATTGTCCTTTTTTCCGGAAAATAACGCGACAGAATCCATATTTCACCTGACTCTCAGAACACGATGACTGACAAACCCTCTATGCAATCCGTCGACGCATCATACCCGCGCATTCGCCCCGCCAAGCTGAACGCCCACTGGCCGGCCTCGGAAACCCCATTTGACCGCGCCACAGGGGAATTCAGCAAGTGGTCTACGAAGCTCGAAATCTTCCTTCAGCAGAGTGGTCTCGACCGTTACATCTTTGCACCGACTACTAAGCCTGATCGCCTCATCACGCAGCCCAATCCCAGTACTGAGCCCAACGCCTATGCCAATTGGCTTTCTAACAATGATCTAATCATCGGCGTCATTCGGGCCGCGGTATCTGATGCTGAGCAGGAAGGCCTGGTCACTGACGGCACAGCCAAGGAGTGCTACGATGCACTGAAATCCCGAGCACACCGCGAAGGACCAGTTAAACAAGTCGCCCTCATCCGTGAGGCCCTATCCACATACGCTCCCGTCTCGGAACCGATCGAGAACACTGCGCGGAAGATCTGTGAACTCATCGACAGAGCTTTTGCCATCGGGGACATCGATAAGGACCTCCTTAAATGCATCGTGCTGCTGAATTCCATCCATGACAAGTCCTTCAAGTCTGTCCAGACTCAAGTTTCCCGCGGCCTGGCCGACTCCACCAAGGACAAAGTCTACAGCTCTACCGACATCCGCAAACTCTTCCAGACCATAGACAGTCTTGCTACCCTCTCGAAACCCTTCGTGGACACTGCCCTGATTGCTAAGTCAACCGCTCGACCTCACAATCACGGTCCCAACTTCCCATGCTGCGAAGTTTGTTACCAGCTTGGCCTCAACTGCCGCGGACACACCAAGGCCTGGTGTATCAAGCCGGGAGGGGGGATGGCAGGAAAAACGATTGAAGAATTAAAAGCAGCGCGCCTGGCAGCACGAGGAGGAGGAAATAAGACAGGAGGAGGGAACAACAACAAGTCAGGAGGAGGATCGAATACTAAAAACGGCATCGCGGTAAAAGGACTCGACGGCCAAGCCTATATTGTGGACGCATCCCAGCTTCAGAAGATACAACTCGAAACCGCAAAAACGGATCCCACAGGATTCGCTGGCATTGCGTCATCCACCTCCTTAACAAACTCCACCGACTTCTTCGAATATGAGGGATTCATGGCCATAGAGGATGACGCCAACGACTTTGGAGACAAACTCCAGGTATCCATTGATTGGGGAGACAACGTCACCCAGGACTGCGAGACCATCCTCGCCACTACAGTCATCGCTCCCCTCAACCAAACCGAGCATACTACACTAGTCTCCCTCAACGAGAAGCCATTCTACTTAGACTCAGGAGCCACGGTACATATCTCTCCGTGCAGATCCGATTTCGTCACTCTCCAGGCCATATCACCACGCGCAATCAGAGGCATAGGTGGCTCATCCATAGAAGCAATTGGCATCGGAAAAATACAACTACACATTCAGAACAGAGCCAAGATCGTCCTCGAAAACGCCTTGTATATACCCACATCTACCGTACGCCTGATATCAGTCTCTGCATTAGTCTCCGGGATGAACGCTTCTATCACTTTCACCAACATGGGCGTCACTATCCTCGATAGCAACAGCGGCACACTCCTGGCATCTGGCCCCCTGATTCCAGGACGACGTTTATACACACTTGATCTTCAGGCTGCACTCGCCGAGCACACCCTCACTGCTACACAACGACCAATCAAACTCGATACTTGGCATTGGCGTCTGGGCCATGCTAACTACCAGGTCATAGCAACAATGGCACGTGCAGGCATGCTCCCAGGTACGCCATCCACTTCACTCCTAGCACAACCGAAATGTGATGTTTGTATCCTTGGGAAACAGACAAAAACATCGGTTCCGAAAGTGCGGGAGGAAGGATGGAGGGCTACTGAGAGACTTATGATCGTGTGGATAGACTTAGCGGGTCCAATGCATGTCCAATCACGTACTGGCAATAAATATGTTATGGACTTAGTCGACGATTACACAAACATGGTGTGGTCTATCCCCCTCAGATCAAAAGACGAGGCCTTAACGACACTGCAAACCTGGGAACGAGCTAGGGAACTTGAGACTGGCAAACGCGTTGGCATATTCCGCACAGGAAACGATGGCGAACTCAAGAGTCACGAGATGAACAAATGGCTAAGTTCTATAGGGACCAGACAGCAATTCGGAGCGCCCTACACCTCAGCCCACATGGGCCGTGTCGAACGCATGCACAGAACGTTACAAGGTAAAGCTAGAACCATGAGGTTAGCTGCCAAGTGTCCTGAATCCCTATGGGATGAATTTTACCTTACCGCTTCGCACCTGCACCAGAAGACGCCCACTAAATCCCTGAAAGGTAATACACCATTCCAGCTCTGGCACAATCGACCACCCGACTACTCATACATGCGTGAGATAGGGTTCCGTGCATTCGTCCTGATTCAAAACGAGTACAACCCGAAACTCAGCGCACGAAGCATCGAATGCATGCTTATTGGCTATGGGCTAAACTCCAAGACGTATTGTTGCTACGATCCAATAACAAGGAAAATACATGAGTCCTATCGCGTAAGGTTCCTAGAGCGACACGACGGGCACCCAATTACCACCGAGGTCACCACTTCACTGTCAACACCGACTGCGCCACAGGACGAGCCAAGAACTATCAGCCAAATCGAGAATACATCTACAGACAATCCTATCGCCCCAGACGACGATGAAGACGAACTACCTATTGCCTCAATCCCATCGACTCCACATGTCCCGGATGATCATGCTGCACCACAAGCCGCCGACAACCCGCCGCAAGAAATGATACCATGAAGATCCAACCGCATACCGATACCAACGACTAGGTCGCGACCGGAAAATCCCCCAGCTACACGCCTCGAACGCGCTATTCAAGACTCTCGTGATGCCGCAACCAGGGTTCAAGCAGCAAGGGCTGAATGCCGCCAAGTCGAGACAGCACCAGCTAACACAATACCGCAAGACGCAGCTCGCAGCGACGATCCAGTCCCAAACATCCCCGACCTAGCCAACGTCGCAACCATGGACGAGATAGAACACTTGCTTGCGCTTGCCGAATCGCAGGCTGATCCCATTACCCTAGATCTAGGCGATGAACCATCGACGTGGTGAGAAGCACTTGAGTCACCTGATGCACACAAGTGGCGAGAAGCATATGAGGACGAGCTACGGTCACTAAAGGACATGGGAGTCTACAAACTCATACCTAGAGATCAAGTCCCACTGGGCCACAAGATCCGGAAAGGTAGACCCGTCTTCAAAATCAAGCGCGACGAGACTGGTAAAGCAGTACGGCACAAGGTACGCCTAGTGTTCAAAGGATTTGAACAAATCTATGGGAAAGATTATACTAAAACAACCTCACCTACTGCACGCATGGAATCATGGCGAGTTCTCCTTCACATCGCCGCTGCAAAGGGGTGGGATGCCACTCAGATCGACGTTAAGACGGCCTTCCTATATGGCATTCTCCCCGAAGACAAGACCCAGTACATGCAACAACCAGAGGGATTTGAAGAACCGGGCAAGGAAGATTGGATCTGGTGCCTTATGCGCGGCCTATACGGGATGAAACAAGCTGGTCGCATCTGGAATACAACCGTTAACGAGAAGATGATCTCGTGGGGTTTCATCCGTCTTGCATGTGAGTCCTGCGTCTATTTTCGCAGACGAGACTCAGGCACTACGATTGCTGCACTGCACGTCGACGACTTCCTGTCGATTTCCAGCTCCAAAACTGAAAACGATCACTTTAAATCGCAGATGCGCTCCGAGTGGACGATTACAGATCTCGGCATACCAAGATATGTCGTAGGAATTTCTGTCGAATGGGATCGCGGCAGGAAGCTAGTTCAACTATCTCAAACCGCATTAATTGACAAGATCATTCACCAATTCGGCCAAAAGGACGCGGCACCACTTTCCCTCCCCCTCGATCCAGGCCTGAAGCTGCGACGGATTGATCGCTCGACAGTCTCTCATGAGGAACAGCTCGCTTTGAACCGTACGCCGTACCATTCCCTCGTTGGCTGCTTACTCTACGTAGTGATATCCACGCGCCTGGACATAGCTTACGCCGTACAACAATTAACGCAGTTCGTCGACAATTACACTACAATTCACTGGAACGCCGCGATCAGACTGGTGCGGTACCTCAAGGGAACTCGCAACCTGAAGCTCACCCTTGGTGGCAACAATGGCGTACTCCATCTGACTGGGTTCACTGACTCCGATTGGGCGAATTGCCCAGACACACGACGGAGCATCAGCGGATATGCTTGGAGCCTTGGATCTGGCGCAATCTCCTGGGCCGCTAGAAAGCAGAAAACAGTCGCGGCGTCTTCATGCGAGGCCGAGTACATGGCCGCCTTCGAAAGCGCCCAGGAGTGCGTATGGCTCCGCTCACTCATGAAAGGCATTGGTTACGGCGATATAGTCTCTGCACCGACACCCATCCTCTGCGACAACAACGCTGCTATCGACTTGTCAGAGGACCCCACCCTCCATGCGCGAGTCAAACACATTGACATCAAGTATCATTTCCTTCGCGAACGAGTACAGTCTAACGAACTGTGTATCCGATATGTCAATACAAAACATAACGTAGCCGACCTCTTTACTAAAGCCCTGGCCACCCCATTATTCACCCGCCTGCGCGCCCTGCTCGGTCTTCAGTACTCACCATGATCCCACGCGAGGAGGAGCGAAGTTCCGGTGAGGAGGAGTGTTGGATTACATGGCCACCGTCACCTCGCCCCATCACATACATCACATATCACATTACTTTCTTTGTACGCCCTACCTCTTTGATCGATTATTTCTTCCATTGTTTGAACACTTATATATACTACTACGTACACAGACGCACCCTCAGTCACTTATTCTGGACTGAGGGTACGTCAATATTCACACCTACGGACTATCAACTTCCTCTAACGTCGTACTATTAGACTCGCATACTTACGAACATAATAGGTACGACATAATCATCAGTCACTTATTCTGGACTGAGGACTCGCATACTTACGAACATAATAGAATATTGGTCTTGAGTTCTAATAAACGATGGAAACTCAGCATCAAGTTTGGCAGATTACCCGATCAAAGTCACTCCCGATCTATGGTCAACCGCATAGGATGACTTAAAATGGAACAATCATGATCAGAGTTGTACTGGAGAAGTTAGATGCATCATGATGCATGACAAAGTACAAGATCGAGTGCAAGCATTGCTAGCGTGATTTCAGAGTTGTACTGGAGAAGTTAGATGCATCATGATGCATGACAAAGCACAAGATCGAGTGCAAGCATTGCTAGCGTGATTGCCTACAAATTCGTTCAAAGCCGGTCTCAAGGAAATTTGTGAAGATTTATGTAATAAACTACCGCTCAATTACCCTAGTACATTGGCGTGACTTTCAAAGCTAATTATTCTCTAATCTGGAGAATGAACCAGGGGGCGTCTTTTAATGTTTACCCGAACTTACCTCCAAAACATGTATGCACTCAGAATATCCTGTACGCATATTGACCTTCTATTATTCTTCCTGAACAAACCTGGAACACTACTTACCCTTTGAGTGCCGAACGTTAGAGCAACCAAAATAGGTACTATTGATCCAGTCAACTTGTTTTCATAGTATCTCAAGACAGAATGACACACAAATAGCCATGGCTATGATCCAGCCTGTGGAACTCTTATTGTCCAAGTCTTTCATCGCTGACACGTCCAACCTGAGGTTTGAGACGAGGGTTAGCGCCTACAATTATCTTTAGACCTTAAAATCAATTTACCCATCTGCTACCAGTATCAATATATTCAGTAGGGACAACCGAAGAAACATGGACAACGATAGGTAAGGCTTGTCCAAGCTCGACCGCTGGAAAGCACCCCAATGGCGGTAGAGGATCGAAGAAACATGGACAACGATAGGTAAGGCTTGTCCAAGCTCGACCGCTGGAAAGCACCCCAATGGCGGTAGAGGATCGCCGCCATATGCGCTGGACTTGTATCAGTAATCTATCATCCTGAAGTGGCTCATCCAGATTAACCTTCGACAACTAGAGCAACGACGGAGGCGATGAAAATGACGATAGCAGATACCAGGGCTCTAGATTTCCATTTCAGTCACTTAAAATCTTTTCAATACGGAAAAATGGACGTGCGGCACATCCGTCTTCATGGAACAGTAGAAGTTTCCTGGTTTGCGAAGCACCACCGAAGGGTTTACAATTGACTACCAAGAAGGGCCTGCATGTGAGTACTAATATAGGAATAGAAACGGAAAATAAGAACCATTAATGCGACGTAGCCCATGAGAACGAAAGCGACCCATGGAAACAATAGGAGCTTTAGATTTCTTAGTCCACATTCATGAATTATAAAGCTGACAAAGCGACACCAATTTTGAAGTCCAAGGATTTGTCTCCTCTCTTCTGAATGTTAAAGCAGATGCATAATTGTAATACTGGGCTAATCAGTAGTTGCATTGACTTGTCAATGAAGAACTTACATCCACAAGTAAACAGGCCAGACTGAGAGCACATCTAGAAAGAAAGAAACATGCAAACAAGTAAACAAGGTGTGAAGCATATATGGACTCACAATACAGGACAGGAATAGATCAAAGCAGCTTGCGCTATACATACCCCAAAAGATGGTTCAGGTCCATTTTGATATCCAAAAATTAAAAGGTACGAAATGGAGTAGATCACCCAGGACACAAGGACGTTATACCATCCGGTCCTCCGGTGGACATGGCGAGACCAAAAAGCGACTACTAGTATTGTTGCATTCAAAAAACCGCCTAAGAATAACAGTGTATTGAAGATGGTTCGTTCGACGGAGACGGTTCGATTTTCGTTCAAGAGAGTGGAAGCTTGAGAAATGGGTGGCATAGAGGAAGGACAGACGATAACGAATGAAAGATAGATACGGGAAAGCTGAGCGATACTGGCGGGATCGTGGTTGAAAGGGGCATCTTCAAGTAGAGAAGATTGGGAGAACAATCAAAGAGAAGATGGAAAGAACAAGGAAACAACTTTAGATCCGATGATCGAGATCATTCACTTGTGCCCGGACAAGGCGCGCGGCAACGCCGAGAGAAAGCCTGTGCATCTGGCATTAACTGACCCGGACAGCTGTTGTTGATCGGGCACAGGCATTGATACACCTGGAGTCCATGGACGTGTTAGAAGACCCTAGATTGTAAGTACGTTTAGTCTATAATCAAGGTAAGTATGGTTTGTATCGTATGATAGTAAGTGACTCACCCTCAGTCTTTCGTACAATTTGTTAGAAATGAAGCAGAGACGCTGTCAGACCTAAGACCAATGTAAGTACGTTAATCCTCAGTCTCGTAACAATCGACTGTATTGCACTGTACCTAAGATCAATGCAAGTACCTTTTTCTAAGAGTACAGTAAGTCTTCTATCACAATAATAAATATGTTTGAGTCCTCACCCTCAGTCTCGTAACAATTGACTGAGGGTACTGTTCATGTAACGTATCTCTATATACATGTACTATGAAACAATGGCCATTGTCTGGTCAGGGTGACCAGACAAAGCAGAGGTGGCCAGTCAAAGCAAGGGTGGCCGGTCCAGTGAATATCTGTGGTGGCCCAGGCAATTCTAATTCTAACACAATTGACTGAGGGTGTTGAACATATCAGACGTCATAATGTGACGATGTGAAATGGTAATGTTGATACCCTGAGCCACTGTAAAAGAGCACACAATGGCCACCACCACTGCTTTGTCCACAGACTGAACATATATATATGCACTGTATATATACCAGTATCCTCAGTCATGTTTACACTTACTGAGGGTATGTTGTCTATCATTAATATACAAGGACTTGTTGGACTATAGGCCTGTCTCAGCGCATACAATCAGTCATATGAAATGGACACATCAATCTATTGATTCTCCAATTACAGCCTCAGTTGTTTACTTTGACATAAGCATGACACTGAGGCTGTAAGTACATTTTCATTCATTCATATTTGTTGTGAGGGTGACCTCTGGAGGCTATGGCTTAGTCACACAGCTGGCAAAGGGAGATACAAAGTATATTAGAGTATATACTAATAATGTCATAATGACTACTCACCTGGCAGAGGGAGTGTCTGCCAGAAGCTAAGTTGACACTAGTATTGGTAAATGATAACCATCAGTGTCTGCCACAGAAGGAAGAACAACTGTATATTATACCTAGTATCGGTAAATGATACTAGTTCAAGTTAATATAAGTATCATGACTCTGGGTAAGAATAATTTGGAGCCACTTACACTGTCAGTGTCTGCCATGGAAGGAAGAACAACTGAGGGTGCAAAGAGGCGACAACTTGTATCTATGCTATGATGCATGTGACACAGACAAAACTGAAATAAACAACCTACTTGGTCAACACAACCCCATCAGTGAGGAAGTGAACATGATATTGTAAAAGAAAGTGTTCAAAAAGAACAAGAAATGAGGCCAAGGGCCAGTACAAACTTGTAATGTAAAGTCTTTAGTAAAGGTTTAGTAAGTATTTTGACAATCATGTGGTAGTGGGAATCCACAAAGTAGAGAGGAACCCAGTCTTGAGTTGTTTGCAAATAAAATGATGTCAAATGTCAATGTGTTTTGAATGAGATGTGGTTGAATCTGAAATCACAATGTTGAGAGCACTCTTGTTGTCACAGTAGATAGGCAAAGGTCGAGGAGCTGGTAAATTGAGGATTGTGAGGAAGACCTTAATCACTATAGCTTCCCAAATTGCATTAGACATAGCCATATACTCAGCTTCAGTAGAAGAAAGAGCAACTGTTTTTTGCTTTGTTGATGACCATGATACTAAACTGGAGTATAAGAAGAAAGCATAGCCCGAGACGCTACGACAAGTGGATTTGTCAGATGTCCAATTGGCATCTGTCAGGGGACTCCTCATTTTTTTTCTTTTCTCACTCCTTATCTCTTCACTCTCCCTTCATCCATTCTCTTATTTCTTTTGACATTATTTCATTTTACTGTTTCTATTTTTCAACACTATCTGTTAGTACTACTCTCAGCCCTTGAGGTGCTCTGGTTCTTTAGCTACTATTCAGACAAGTGTGGGCCCCTCAGCACTGCTTCCAGACTGCTTATATAAGCCAGAGTTTGCCAGAGTTTGCCCTTTATTTGTGCAATTGTTTGTATAGGCAATTTTCAAGTTTTTAAGGTTTTGTTGTACTGTACAGTTGTTTTCCAGGCTTTATTTGTGCAATTGTTTGTATAGGCAATTTTCAAGTTTTTAAGGTTTTGTTGTACTGTACAGTTGTTTCCCATGCTTCAGAGGCCCCAGAAGCATCCAACCTGGCATAGGAAATCTCTAGACTTGTTCCCTTTGGATCTCTCTCTGCCAGGTGAGTAGCTCTCATGATATTTTCAGTATATATTCTAATACACTTTGGATCTCCCTCTGCCAGCTGTATGACTGAGCCACAGCCTCTAGAGGTCGCCCTTACGGCATCAACAACCTCAAAATCATTAGAGAGGAGAAGTTGTGCAGGAGAATTTAGTGATGGACAATCAAAATTGTATTCAAAGACAAAGTCTCAAGTCCCAGATATGTAATGAAGAACATGTTTTGCTGCAAGAAGGTGTGCTCTTGTTGGATTCACATTATATCATCCTAAAGCCATCACCATGAAGGCCAGGTCTGGTCTTGTACAGAGGCTTAAGTAGAGAATTGACCTAACTAGATGTTGAAAGTAAGTCGTAATTTTGTCATCTGGAATTTTGGGAATGGCATTATTGGGTGGTTTGGAAAGGTCATGGAGGTTGCCATGTAGTGGCAGCAACAGTGGAGTTGTGCCAAGTAGACTGTATGTTGATAAAAGATCCAAGATGTAACATTTCTGAGAAAGCCATATTTTTCTATTTGGTCTGTCATGGTCAATGCGTATATCTAGATAAAGGTTGGTAGGACCTGAGTCTTTTACAATAAATCATTGATTCATCTCAGCAATGATCCAATTGTAAAGGGGTTTTGAGTTTGTCACGTTCAGTCCATTGTTGATATAAATGCAAATGATTATGAAGAGATCAGTATTGTCAGGAAAAGGAGGAATAAAAACTCCAAAGAAAACACCATGATCTGCTTTGCATTGAGTTAATTCCAAGAATTCAAGCACACCACATAGGACAATGTACCACTCATGGAATGCCTGTTTGAGACCATATAATGCATGAAGAATCCAATTTACTTTCTTCAGATCAGAGTCTGGGAAGCCCAGGATCTGTTTACAATAGATCTCATGTGATAGAGGTGCATTCAAAAAAGCGGTCTTAATGTCAAATGTGAAAAGGTCGAAATCAAAAAGCATGGCATAGGCAATGGTAATTTGAATACTTGTCATTTTGGCAATGGGTGTATAGGTTGAACCATAGTCTTCAGGTCTCTGACTGAAACTCTGTGCTACGAGTTGGGCTTTCTCTTGTCCATGGATGATTGAACCATCAGGATTATATTTATTTGCAAACACCTATCGGATGCCAAGTGCTTTAAATCCTGATGGCAAGTTTGCAGGTTCAAGTACATGTAAAGTTATAAGACTGTTGACTTTCTATTTTATGATGTCAAGCCAGATGTTGGCATCAGGTCAATGTACCGCTTCATAGTAATTTTCTGGAGATTTAGAGGTATCAAATTGTTGGAGTTTTTGGAAACAAAGTGGATCTGGACTGTATGTCGCATAAGCTTTGTATTCAGCCATAGTGAATTCTTTGAGTGAAATGAGATCAACATTTTCTCCAAAAATAAATGTAGCTAAGAGAGCATCAAAGTCCAAAATGGCTGATAAACCTTGGTGCGGTTTGATATGAGCCTGTTGATTAGCATGAAGCTGAGTAAGATGTTTGTTTCATTGTGCAATATCTTTAAAAAATATTTTCTCAGCAGCTATAGGAATGATATTCTGACATAGTCACATGTTGATGGGATCAGATGGTTGCAAAGAAACTGCAGGAACTGGGGGAAAAATAGAAGGATTTGATTGAATTGTAGATGAGCAAGGTCAAGGAGAATGCAAAATGTTATTGAATGAGGTAGATGATGGTTGAATTTGAGGTGAAATATCAGAAGTTTCAGAAATAAGGTGGGTAGAAAATGGAGATCTGGTCTGTGTCAAATGTGGTTTTAGGCATCCTCAAATATTTTCATTGAAAATTATGTCGCATAAGAAGAAATATTTGCCATTGAGGTCACAAACCCTCCAGCTCAATCAATCTTCATCATAGCCTATGAAGATTGCTTCAAAACAACAAGTATCCCCTTTTCTACATGTTTCTGAGGGATGTAGAACAAAACAGTGACAACTCCATATGCAATGATATAAAAGATTTGGTTTCTTCCCCTCCATGACTTTATAAGAAGTCATTAGAGCAGGAAGCATCAACATTGAAAGGCAATTTCTGAAATATTGTGCTGTAAGGATTGCATTGCCCAAGAAAGACATTAGAAGACCAGATTCAGCCATCAAAGTTTGTACAGTGTCTTCAAGGGTCCTAATATATTTAGCCTTCCATTCTGTTGATGAGCATGTGGCACAGTAGATTGAAGAACAATCTCTTTTTCATTGATAAAATCTTGAAGAGTACCTTGTACAAATTCCTTTGCACCATTGCATTGGACCGTTTGAACTTTGTTGCTAGATTTGAGTTCCCATTGGTTTGTGACATGTTTAAAGTGTTTGCAAGCTTTATCTTAATCATTATTAGGGCAATACTACCAAAATTTGAATGATCATTGAGTATTATGTGAAAATGATTCAATTTTCCTTTTGTGAATTGAATAGAAAATGGTCTACAGAATTTGAATGATCATTGAGTATTATGTGAAAATGATTCAATTTTCCTTTTGTGAATTGAATAGAAAATGGTCTACAGGAATCCATATGGATTAATTTGCATGGTTGTGTTGCCCGTTTGTGGAAATGGTCATATGGGCATGCTGGTTGCTTCTTTAGGTCATCATCAAAAGGTCTGGTATACTCAGTTCCCAATGCATAGTTCTTCATCAAAACAGCTCATGTAGTATCTCGACTAGAGTGGCCTAATTTCTGATGCCAGAGATTTAGAGTTGGTAAGATGTGTGAAAAAGAGACATCTGATGTCACTATAGAAGTGTAGCATTGTCATTAACATCAGAGATTGGAAAAGTAATAGGTTCTATGACAGAATCATCAGAAACTGCTATATGCACCCTAGCATGAGTGAAAAGATCTTCGTTGGCATCTATTGTTGTTGGTCATTTTTGTAGAGTCTCCAATGAGGTATCAATAGGGCAAGAAGAATTCAGTGTAAAGGTAGTGGTGTTCAGTGTCTGAGACAATGTATTTGTAGTTTTTGGCATGCAATGCTGTGAAGCTGCCTAACAACAGCAAACTTCAAGATTGATGTTGAGGATGTGATCAGCCAATTCATAGAAGTCAAGTGTTCCTCCAGGTCCCACATCCTAAAATCTATGGACCTCCTCTCATAACAGAGCATAAGAATGTAGATTAAGAATACCATCAATGAACTTTTGTACTTTCTTGTATGGTGTGAAGTCCTATGCCATGACTGAGAGTTGGTTGATGGCAATGTGCTATTGTTGAATGTAGGCAGGAATGGCAGTTGGTATGCATGTAATAAAGAGAACCAAATCCTTGATTTTCTGTGCTGATGAAGCACTCCCCACACTGTATTGTTTCCAAAGCCAAGTTAATACATCTCACACCATCCAAACAGAGAAGTGATATAGGCCTCCATGAGCTAGAGGAAGACAACTGTAGATTTCTGCAAATAGTTTCCCTGTTAGTATGTAGGTGCAAACATTGTTGTTCTGCCAAAAGATTTCATATTTGTGCTCAGCATCAACAGTATTATGAGGTGGATATGCAGGAGGGATTATGATCTTGCAGGTTGGATTGTAAGATGCTCCAGAAGGTGGAAGGGGACAAACATATCCATTGAGATCTAAGTGATCAATTAGTGTCATTACAGGATTAATCCACAGTCCCCAGTTTGCAGACCCATTGAAGTGAGGAATGGTGGTAAGTGGAGGAAGTTTCATATTCTCAGAAGTTGTATCTAAAGTTGTAATTGGTGGGGCAACAGAAACAAAATTATGTTGGTAGTGGAATTGATCATGCTGAGGTGGAATAAAAGGTTCAAAAACTTGATGATGCTGTGAAACAGGAAAATGATTTGGATTGAGATTATAACAATGCGGTTGCAGTTAAAAATGTTGTTGAGAAAAAGGAATGGAAGGCTGAGAAAGCTGAACAGGCAATTGAGGAAGAGGAGGAGAAAAAGCTGGTGTTATATGATAAAGAGGAATAATAAACAAAGAAGGGACAGAAGAAGTTAAAAATACAAATGTGGAACAACAAATTGGTTGATACACTGAAGTACTCGATATACATCAATTCTGAAAAGGAGAGTGAGGAATGTAAATCTGAGAAGGTAGGCAATGCAAAGGATTATTAGGAACAGAAGAAGCATGAGATGTAGGTAGTGGAGTGCTAGGAGTAGTACCAGTACTGGAAGGAGGACAAGAAGGAAGTTGGGGTATCAGAGCATGCATCGTACTGGTAGAATGTGAATTGAGTACAGGTAAATTTGGATTGACAAAATTAGAAGAAAAAGGTAAAGAAGTACATGTATATGTATGAATGGAATGTGGAATTTTTGAAAAATGATTTGAATCATCAGCAACCAATGTATCTGTTGAAGGAAATGTATTGAAAAACAAATGGGGTGTGGGTTCATAAACAAAGCAAGACTGGGAAGGATGACCCTGCATTGGCACTGTTGATTCCAAACTAGAAGGTAGAGGATGTATCTGAGCATTTGAGGGCTAGTGATGACTAGTTGAGTTAGCTATTGTCAAAATGTGTGGTGTCAGAAAACTCAGAACTGCAGCAATTGACTAGTACAATTGCGCTATAAGAAAAAAGACATGTAGAGTGTAAATAAGACAAGAAAGGTTGAATGAGTTGTCCTAGATGACTTAGTTCAAGCAAGACAATCCTAAAAAAGATGCCCATAATCTGTTTGCCAGAAGCTAAGTTGATACTAGTATTAGTAAATGTTGGACTGGACTAGTCCTATTTAGGTTCCCGCATCTGAGAAATCATGTGACTATATGCTATTTAGATCTTTTGGTCTTGCTTATCAGCCTCAGTTGTCTTCTGCATATTGACACGACACTGAGGCTGTAAGTTACTATCCTCTTGTTACCAAATACTTATACTCACAGACCATATCATTATACAGTTTCTCTCTGTTCGTATCTACATAGGTACAATAATCATTAGTTGTCTTCTGCATATTGACACAACACTGAGGCTTTTCTCTCTGTTCGTATCTACATAGATCCAGGACTACAGGTTATGGGCCCTTTCTGAGTCTGGCTTGTTGAAGCAACTCATTTCATTGTCCTGACACTTATTCGGGTGCCTGTGGCTGCCTCCACATGGTGCTGGCCTGGCTTGTTGAAGCAACTCATTTCATTGTCCTGACACTTATTCGGGTGCCTGTGGCTGCCTCCACATGGTGCTGGCAATCTTTTTATCCTTGTTTTTCTGTCATGTCCCACCACACTGTAGATGAGCAGGATATATCACATTATCTTAGGGAAGATGAAAATGCAACAACGTTTCCTACACCAGGATCTTTGGCCAATCCATGACTGCCTGACCTACTGATTCCGGAAACATGTACCCTACCACATCCACATTCTTCTTTCCCTGCATTGAATTCTTATGATACACTGCTGACTTTCCAACATAATAGGACCTATAATTTGCCTTTTACAAATAGAAATGTTATACCATCTTCACCTTCCCCACATATATCCATTAATTTTCATGCCCCAGCTCCACGTCGACCTCCTTTTCCACCCCCTTCTGTTCACACTTACCATTCTGATTCTGATAATGTCTCTTGCCTGAATTCAGTTTACTCTCAACTGTCTGCTCCTGTTTCTGTTTCACACTCTCCTGCAGTTTTTCACTCCCCACCTGTTCAGGCATTCAGGGCAAACTCTGTTCGTCCCAAAGATCTTCGGCCTAATCCTATTTGTATTCCATCTCTTCAACCTTCTCAAGTTCCTTTGCCCCCCTCACGTACTGCTTCTTCTGTCATTATTACACCCCATGCTGACAATCATTTTCATACTCATCCTGCAACCCAAGATCGTTTTTATGCTTTCCCCACTTTTCATGATAATTTATCTAATCATTCCTCTTCCTCACCTTCATCTCACTCTGTGCATGAGAGGCCAACTCAATTTTCACCTCCACATATTGAACAAATTCCTCCCCGTTTTCATCATCCTCAATTTGCTCAACCGTTCCACAATTTTAACAATGTAAATGCTCATCATGATCCTCCTCCCCATCTTATTCTGAACCTTCATCCCTTACCCATTCCTCCTCCACCGCCTCCTCTCCCACCTCTGCGGCAATTGCAGCCATGAACGCCACACATTACTGAAATTTCCTCTTCTGATGTTAAGTTACCTTCTCTAGCTACAGTTCCCCTCCTTCGTTCATCTGTGGAATGGGTATCTTGGGAATCAGCGGTCACTCGAATCATCACAAGTATTGGATTACAAGGCCACATTTGTAGAATTCCAAATGTTGGTAATCTTAGGGACTCAACAAGTCTGGTGGCATTACCCCCTCATTACGATTTCGATTCTACTCCTGAAGAAACAGATGCATACCGTTTATTCTGGCAGAATAATGACATAGTCGAACATGTCATTGTTGGAAAACTATCACAAGAAATTCAAGATTCTCTTCCTCCCAAACAAGGTGGTCCCTTCGATCTCCCCATACGTCCTGCTCGTGAACTTCTTGCTTTCTTGCATGAGCAATTTGGAATTGGGAGCGCTTTGGTTGCCGAATTTACAAAATCAAAAGTCTTTGCGCTTACTGCTGCTCTGAACACAGTTCCCTTGTACGTACAAGCATGGCGTACAGTTGTCCACCAGCTGAATGGGACACCCTGGGACTTCACTCCTTGGCAGAAGATACAAAAATTCATCGACGGTTTGCCAAACGGTGACCGCTGGTCTGTTCTAAAGAAGGAGGTTCGTCTCTCTTTGGAAACTGCTGGTCCCTGCAGTTCTTACGATTTCGCTCAACTTGCAACCTGTGTAATGAATATGGATGCTAAACGTCGTCAACTGGCTCTAGCATCTAGACCCCGTGCTCCTCAGACTGCCATGCAAACCTCTTCTTCTCTTCCAGTCAATTCTCAGTCAGCCAGTTCTCCAACTCATAGCAATTCTACTGCACCTGACTCGAATAATCCTTGTCCTCGTATTACCTGCACAAATTGCAATATGCATGGTCACACGATTGAGACGTGTTGGTCTAAGGGTGGTGGTATGGAGAACGGACGAGATACTGCCCGCTTGCGTTCTAAGGCTAATGTAGCTACTCTGGACACACAGCACATACCTACTCTGTTATCCTTTGTCGATGAGATTGATGAACAGAATGTCTCTGCTACTGTTACCTCCAACAATGACATTGATTTGACTGCGTATGTATCCCATGAACCAGGTTTATCCTTGCCTCCTTACATGGCCTTCCTTCAATCTACTTCACCCGTTGTTCTTGTGTCAATTTCAACCAAATTCAATTCAATCCTGGATTCTGGGTGCACGACGCACATCCTCAAAGACCGCCACATTTTTTGGACATATAATACAGATCAGGCTGTTCTTGTTGGTACTGCAAATTGTGGAACGCTGAACATGCTAGCACGTGGCCAAGCTCATTTTTGGACACATGTAGGTGGTAAAAATGTCACCATTACTTTGGAAGATTGCCTCCACGCACCAGACGTACCAATAAATTTGCTTTCGGTGGGCTCCATGGTGGAACATGATTTGAAACTTATCTTTGAACAGGGTTCCACATTGATCTTTTTTCCATCTTTGCATTTATCACTGTCTGATGATTCCATCAAGGCATCTGTTCATAATTGTCTCTCCTTCTTATTCTGCAACTTTATTTTTCCTCTGCATACGTCTCCACAATCGCCCATTGCCCTTCCTGCGCTGGTTTCACATTTGTTTTCTTGACTCAACATCATACCAGCACTGTGGCATGCTCATTTTCACCATCCGGGTCAGGATGTCATGAAGGCGATATTGACAAAGAATCATGTGACTGGGGTTGAATATGAAGGATCTTTCACTAAAGACATATGCATCCCTTGCATTCTTGGTAAACGTCTGGCAAAACCATTCACTCATTTACAACATTGTGCGTCTGCTGTGTGCAAACTTTTACATATGGACTCGTGTGGTCCCTTTCCAGTTTCATTTTCTAATGGTTGTGCAAACCATTTTTATTCTATTCTTGACAATTACTCGAACTATGGCAGTACGGCTCTACTGTCATCTTGTCCTCAGGCTTTCATGCACTTCAAAACTGTAGAGGCCTCCTGGGAATTAAAGTCTGGAAATTGTATTCACACGGTATGTTTGGACAATGCAAAGAAGTTTGTCTCAGGGGAACTCCATCAATATTTGGTGTCTCGAGGAATTACTCATCAAATGACTGCACCCTATGCGCATCAACAGAATGGCAAAGCCAAGCGGTATATCAGGACGATTGAAGACACTGCCCAAGCCATGATGGCATGGTCTGGTCTTCCTATATCTTTCTTGGACGATGCTATTCTTACTGCGCAATACCTGCGTAATTATATTCCCACCTCCACTTTGCCTTCTTTAATCACACCATACAAAGTCATGAACAATACCAAACCAGATTTATCTCATCTTTGAGTATGGGGTTGTTGCTGTTTTGTTCTTTCTCCCAGTGAAATTCAGACAAAGGGCTCCGGTCAGCGTTTCAAAGCCATTTTTGTCAGCTATGATGAAGATCGTTTGAGATGGCGAGTACATGATCTAAATGGGAAATATTTCTTTTCAAGGGACATTGTTTTTGATGAATCAGTACCTGGTCATCTCCGTCCACACTTAGTCAGACAGATTATGTCTCCTCCACCACTTCAATTGACACCAGATCTGGAACTCTCAGCTCCACTGTCCACTCATTCCCCAATGCGTTTGACTTCTGCACCTCCTGTATCCTCTCCTGAAGATCCTCCTGGGTTGTCAGCTCATCCTGCTTCACCTCCAGTCCTCTCCCCAGATTTGATATCACATCGTGCTCAGAGAACTGTTGTCCCTACGGTTAAAGGACGTGCTTATATTGAGGAGTTGACCACACATAATGAGCATCTTATTCGTCTTTGTGCTGATCATGCTGCACGTACTGTGCTCCCTGACCAAACTTTACCTGCTATCCATGACTTTCAGTCCTTGATTACTGCGACTAATTTTTCTTCTTCCATTGACGATGTTTATGCACTGGAACTAGCTGCAGTTGCAGAATATAAGGCGCTAGCAACCTATAGACCGGACCCTATTCCTTTTCGGACTTATCCAAACCTCCAGATCATTATGCTGAGGCGATATGTTGTCCTGATGTGAATGTTTGGCATGCCACAATGCAATGCAAGATGGACAGTCTACGGTCTCAAGGCATGTTTCAAATTGCGTCTCTACCAAATGGTAGGAAACCTATAGGTGTTAGATGGGTCTATGCATATAAATTGGATGCTGACAGGTCAATTATCTGCGGTAAAGAAAAGGCTCGCCTTGTTGCACAAGGGTTTAGTCAATGCCCAGAGGATTATGGATCAACTTATGCTCCTGTGGCAAAACTTACCAGCATCTGGATCACCCTTGCTTATGCTGCAAAGTTTGATTTGCATCTCTATACATTTGATGTTAAAACCGCTTTTTTAAACGCCCCACTTTCTCACAAAGTATACTGTAAACAGGTACCAGGCTTTCCTGAAGCAGAGCCGGCGACCTGTTATCAACTACTTTGTATCTTATACAGACTCAAACAGTCATCCCACAAATAGTACACCATTCTTTACCAAGCCCGTGAAGACTTAGGTCTTACCCGCTGTGCAGTGGACCATGCTGTTTTCCTTGGTTATTTCAATGAACCACCAGACCCTTCGATCTTGATGCCTCTTGATAGTTCACAACTTTTCATCATTGTTTGCATACATGTTGATGATGGACTGAACGCCACTAGCTCCATCGCATTATACCACTGGCTCATGCGGCGTCTCAACGAGCGCTTTGAGGTTGTTGATTCTGGACCAACAACTCTTTATTTGGGTATTTGTGTTGACAGGGATCATGACAAACACAAAATCTGGCTTTCTCAGAAGGGTTTTATTACAGACCTTCTTTCCACATATAGCCTTCTTGAGGCAAAATCGACTGCTGTACCGCTTTACCACTTCCTCCACTCCCTCCCAGACCCACCACCTAACTCCCTGCCCAATATATTGGATGAAAACTTGAAATCACATTATCAATGACTGGTTGGATTTATTTTTTATCTCAGTCTCTGTACACTGCCTGATCTTGCCTTCACGGCAATGAGTCTGAGTCAGTATAATTCTTGTCCGACATGTTCCCATCTCCTCGCTGCCAAAGGTGTTCTCTGCTACCTATCAGGCACAATTGACTATGCCCTTCTCTACAATTTCGATGACCCTGATATCTATTTACCTGTCTGTCTACTGCTTCCCTGTGGTTGTGGATTTGTGGATGCTGATTGGGCTTCAGACCCATCGACTCAGCATAGTGTTTTGGGTTACGCTTTCTTTATGTTTTCTTCTCTCGTTTCTTGGTCATCTGTTTGTCAACAAACTGTCATGCTTTCTTCAACCAAAGCGGAATATATGGCAATGGCTCATGCCATGCATGAAGCAATCTGGATCCGCTCACTTCTAATGTCACTCTCCTTGCCGGTTCCTAAATCTTTTCCCCTGATATGCGACAACAAAAGCGCTATTGATATTGCAAAGTCGGATTCTACAACTTCCCGTTTCAAACATATTGACATCTGTTATTACTTCATTCGAGAATATTTTTTGTCTGGATCTTTTGAACCCACCTGAATTTCAACTTCAGACATGGTGGCGGACATCCTTACCAAAGCCTTATCACATGTTTTACATGATTGCTTTGTACTCGGTCTAGGCCTTGTTCGACATTGACCTTCTCCCTTTTCTACTCACAATTTTTCCCTCCTGTGGCGATGGGGTTGTTGTCAGGGGACTCCTCGCTCTTGTCTGGTCACAATTTCCTTTTCCGGAGTTTCCAAAGAACTCCAGAGCATTTTCCGCACCCCAGAGTTCTCCTGGCCTCCCAGAGCTAGCCGTTGGATACTGTACAGTCGTTCCCATGCCCGTCCGCCCCCGTACTGATGTGCCGCACTGGCAGAGGAATCCTTAGACTTGTTCTCTTTGGATTTCCCTCTGCCAGTTGTGTGATAGTGCCGCAACCTCCGGAGGTCACCCTTACAGCAGAACAAGTCTCCTAATTCCGGTCTGGAAGCCCCCCATAGCCGTCAGAAGAATTCTCTGGCTCCTATCTACCGCTTCTCCACCAGTTTTAAGCATCTGGACCTTCTATGTCTCAGCTTGCCTCTTCAGACACTCCTCCGGACGCTACAGCTCCTCAGGATGAAGCCTGGACTCGCTTGCTCCACCTAGAGGCTCAAGTGCAGCTTACTCAAGCTTCCCTCACTCACCACACCGCCGAACTCTCCACCCTCCGACAAACCACTGAAACCATCTCCGACTCCCTCCGGGCACTCCTAAAGCATCTCAACACCACTCCCTTGGTTGCTACCGCAACCCCAGCAGCAGCACTGCCCCCCGCTGTTCAGCCATCCTCTCCGAATCCTCTGAGGACCCAAGGGACCCCACATGCGCTCCTCCCCCGACCGGCAATTCTGGATGCCTACGATGGCGACCGCGTGACCAGAGAACAATTTCTACAGTCGTGCCTCACCTATATCCAGCTCTGCAGGGACGACTTCGTCTCGGACAACCTGAAAATCGCATGGGTTCTCTCCTACATGAAGTCTGGGAGAGCGGCCACCTACGCACTGCGGGTTTTCCGACGCCCCGGAGGTGTTGCGGGGTTTGCAAACTGGGCTGCATTTGAGCAGGAGTTCCGGGACAAGTTCTTCCCCCGGAACCCAGCCAAGGCAGCTGCGCTGGTCCTCCGAGACAGGGATCAATACGGACAAGGGAGGCGCTCGCTGGACGAATACATTGACTCCTTCCGGGCACTAGTTGAGCAGGCCAGGTACCCCGATGGACTGCAACTCTGCCTCACCTTCCGGAAAGGGCTCCAATCCACTCTGATGGAGCGTATTGACAACCTTGCAGAAGGACGTCCAGCTGACAACCAAGTCGCCTCCTGGTACCGAGTGGCCCAGGACCAGTGGCAGCTCATGGAACTTAAGCGCAGCCTGCGCCAAGCTCTGGCCACGGCAACAGCCCCGCATCCTTGGATCCCTCTCCCCCGTCCCGTAGCAGCTGTGTTCCACCCTCCCAGCCTCCCAGCTCCCTCTGCAGGGCCCACACTGCCCCCGGGGGCCCCTATGGATGTGGACTCCTCCTGCCAGCATGCCAACCTACCTCTTCTGTGCCGGCGCTGCGGCACCCCCGGTCACTTTGCACGCCGTTGCCCGCTTGGCCTCGAGGTGCGTTACCTAGCCCCGGAGGAGCAGGAAGAGCTACTCCTGCAGCTCCTGGCAGCCAAGGACGCAGCCGGAGCACCCTCTCCAGACACGGCAGTGCCGGAGGCCCGGGAGCAGGAGCGGAGTGCGGATGCGTTGGGAGGAGAGAGCCTGGAGGATTTTTAGAGGAGCGACGGGTGAAGAGTACGCCCCTGTCGCTTGGTGCAAATCGATTTGTATGTCTGTCCATAGAAGAGCCCAATACAACCCCTGAGGACACTTTGGCACCTACGATCGTAAGCCCACCCCTCGACGTATCTAAAAGCCCCCCGGCCTCGCCGACTCCTCCTGCCGGGCCCCCTCGACCCCGCATCCTTGCCTGGCAACGTCGCCTTCCGAGGCGCTACGTGGTAGCCTCGACACCCTCGACCAACTTGCTCTGGCTAAAGGTGGAGGTTGAAACAACTGACACACAGCAGACCCGGAGCATGACTGCTCTTCTAGATTCCGGAGCCACCAGGCTCTTTGTGGATGCTGACTACGTGGCCCGACACCAACTCACGACTCGCCCTCTCCCTTCCCCAATTCCGGTCTACAATATTGACGGTACCCCCAATGAAGCAGGCTCCATCCGTGCCGTTGTAGACCTGATTCTGCGCTATTGGGCCCACGCCGAGCGTGCCACCTTCGCAGTCACCAGCTTGGGAAAGCAGGATATGATCCTGGGATACACGTGGCTCTGGGAGCACAACCCGGAGATAGATTGGACTACCGGAGAGGTGAGCATGAGTCGGTGCCCCCGACGCTGCGCCACCTGTGTGAAGGAGGCAAGGATAGAGCAGCGCACCGCTGTGCGGGAACACGCAGCCATCCGGGCCTGCCGGGCAGGACACATCCCCTTCGCTGACCTCGACCTGTTGGATCCTCCGCCCCTGGCGTTCCCTCATAGAGAGGCCTTCTATGAGGACGACAGGCACAGCAGTGGAGAGGCCACCATGGAAGACGGTCACGAAGGAGAATTCCTGCCAGTTCTGGACCCGGAATTACCAGACGAGGCCATTGAGGTAGGGAACCGCATCTATGCCACAGCGTTGCGTCCGCCACCATCGGCAGAGGAGATCCGGGCCAGCCAGACCACTTCCCAATGGTTGGCCCAGGCCTTCGCCACCAATACCTTGCCTTGCCCATTCCAGGATACTGTCCTGGGCCACCTGCACGACTTTGAGGATGTTTTCTCCAAGGCCTCGTTTGATTCTCTTCCGGAGCGCAAGCAGTGGGATCATGCCATCGAGCTCCTACCAGACTCGAAGCCGGCCAACTGCAAGGTGTACCCACTGGCGCCCAAGGAGCAGGATGAACTAGATGCCTTCCTCCGGGAAAATCTCAAAACTGGAAGAATTCAACCCTCAAAGTCGCCGATGGCCTCCCCGGTGTTTTTCATCAAGAAGAAGGATGGCACCCTCCGGTGATGACGCCAACTGTGGTTGGGTGCGCTGGACGTATACGCAGTACAACGCCGTCTCCAGCGCTTGGCGTA
>JAMWFC010000044.1:939906-956625 GCA_027475525.1 Macrolepiota albuminosa | reverse complement strand
TATATTCTAATACACTTTGGATCTCCCTCTGCCAGCTGTGTGACTGAGCCACAGCCTCTAGAGGTCGCCCTTACAGAGATCTAATGAGACTGCTCATTGATATTAGCAATATGCCTCAATTTGGACAGGCCAGATACCAGTGGACAGTGGACCCTATCTATCAATAACAAACGTAATCTATTTGTCATCAACAGACACTGAACAGAAATGTATATTTTATCATATAATCCTTCAGTTAAAAACTGTGTGATTATATTGTCTACAAACATGTCTGCCCTCCTGCAATCACCTGAACCAATATTTTCATCAAAGAAAAGACAAGTGGAACCAATATTTACAGCAGAAGAAAGATCTATTTTTGAACTATACAAGAAACTCTACTGCTCCTCAACTCCTCAAGTTCAGACTGCTATCTTGAAGAATAAAATCCTAACAGATATTTTCAACTACTAGGCTACTAAGGGAACAGAGCCAAAGACAGGGAAAGAATGGGCAGAGAGAATCAAAGTAGGTACAGCAACTCATTGCAAAGAACTAGACATCATTTGCTTGAATAGAAGATTGTCCAGTATATCAAGAATTGCTGGCACCCTTATTACCAGTATAAAGATCTAAAGGTGCTCCTAAAAATTTGTCCGTGAGATGTTGTCCAGCAGACAATGGCAAAGGAGATAAACAAGAAGATTCAGAACTTGTTGAGAGGTAAGAATTACAATGCCTCAGGATTGGATGCATTTGCACAATATAATGTGGCTGTCAAAAATTTTATGCATCAACTCATACTGTAGGAGGAAAGTCATTTATGGAAAATGGCCGCAGAATGGAGCAAAAAAGGAAATCTGCCAGAAATTCAGTGCAAGTTGGTACTTCCTCCATTTGTCTGCTTGATTCCACTTCTTAATAGTTGTTTTTTCAGGAAGGCCCAAAAGCACAGTTTGAAGCATGTGGACAATGCAGATGTGCTTTGATTTAGAGAGATAGACATGTTGAGTTGGACTGTTGTTGGTTGGTATGCAGATGAAGGCATGACTATTAGAATGTATGTGGTGCCATCATTCTTTAAACAATTTTGACATCAATTATAGTCATGACAATATGTCATACTTGACTCATGCTAACCAACCTACCTTCCAAGACTCCTTTTCTAACCTTGTTAGTGACCTTAACAAGAAGATCATGGATTACATGTCTGCTCTTCTTAGTAGAGACATGCTGTCCAACATGCAATCATCCCATGATTTGACTCCTCCTATCCTTATACGCTATGACCTCATCCTTGATTTGGATAGAGATGGATTCCAAATATTACTAGCAGATCCAGGACCAAATATATTTCAAACTCAGGCAGAATTGGAAATGCTTGTCCAGGACTATCTAAATACTCATTATAGTGAATCTTAGTTTTCTTCACCTTTGCTCATCATATGATCACTCTATCAGAAATTGCATCTGGTTACCAGTATAAATCTGCTCTTTACAAGGCAGTGAGGACCAATAATCAGCAATTCATACATTCAAGGTATCTTCCAGAGGGTCTAATATTTCAAGATTCCCATAATCTTAGTCAGCCTGAGCTATTGCATCTGCTGAACTTCTGGAGAGACCATCAAGGACAGTATGGATCCAGTGACACCTTCCACTGGATAGTTTATCTCAACCATCACAAGCAGCCAGTAGCTGCTGAGTACAGCATCTGAGCTGATTGTAAAAAAAAATGCAGCAGCAGCAGCAGCATGTAAGGCTACACACAAAAATGGAGGGAAAAATCAGAAACAGAGGCCAACACCATCAGCGGTAGTTGATGGCAATAGTAGGACCATCGCTAATGATGGAGCCACTGATGGTGGATCCGCTTTAGTCACCGAATCTGCAGCCAACTTGGAGTGGCAACTGGGGCCTACACTTCCCCTGTCACCTAGCATACCACACACACCACTGCCTGACTTACAGGAGGAACCCCCTGTCTTGCACTCACCACACACTCCACAGTTTCAACACCACAACAGATCCATGGTTCACAATAAATTCCAACCAAATGTATCAGCTTCCATTCACAACAAGTCTGCTCATGACAAATCTGCTCATAATGAATGTGATGATAATACAGCAGTGGTAGATGCCACTACCATCCACCTCTTACAACAAAGAGGATGGAGCCATCCAGACCCTCCAATTAATGGCCCTAGTGATGGTTCCTCTAGATATAGAGTGTCAAGAAGGGTGCTCAACATTCTTCAAGATGAGGACAATGACCAATTTGAAGGTGAGGGAAGGCTGGCATTACAAAACCAAAAGAAGTGCAAGACATTGCCTAACCAATTGTCAACAAATTCCAAGCAACCCTGCAAGTCTCAAGCACAAATGTTACAGGAAGATGCAGCTCAATACATTGATATGTTTATACCAGCAAAAAGAAGTAGCAGCTGCACTAAGGTCATTCAACCAGTCTGCCATCATTGATGTGGGGAAGGGGGGAAAGTTACATTACATTTTTGTAAACTATAGTATTACAAAAATGTAGCAATGTCTATCATAACAAAAAAATATTGTGCAATAATAAACTGTCCATCTTAAACTGTCCATCTTCACTTGTCTTTTGTTGCCTTCTATCTCTCAGTAAGCTGACTGGATGATTGGGTCTATTGTATTAGTGGCTGACTACTTTGAGAGCCCATTCCCTTGGGCCAGAGAGAGGGTCCTCAGCAGGGACTGGCAGAGGGATAGAAAATGGTTGAGGATGTGACAGAGATGTTCATGCAGGAGACGTTTGTGAGGATATTTGTTGAAGTGGAGACAGAGCAACAGTGAGAGCAAATAAGTCAGTAGTGAGATGGGATTGGTCAGTGATGAGGGCAGAGATATCACCAGTGGGAATGGATATATCAGCAGTGGCAGGAGATTGGTCAGCAGTGGGGTTAGGAGTGGGTTCTTCCTCTTCAATGATGGGTCCAAGTCCACTATGCCCTGTTGGATGCACTGTCACATCATCTTGAGCTGACAGACTGGAGGGACAGGTGAAGATGTGAAGTTGACTCTGCAAAGTGTCAACTACACTTAAATATTGTGGATCTGCTCTTCTATCTGACAGATCTGTCTGTTGTGGTCTGCAAGTATGTCATCTGCAAGAGAAACATTGGTTTGCAGGGTTTCTATGTGGCCACCAAGCATGTCAACTTGAGTCTGGTAGCAATGGAACAAGTCCTCAATACACAGTAATCAGCTCTCCTCAGCTGTGACAAACCCATCCCACACCTGCACCCCAACATTCTGCAATGCTTTCTGGAACTCATTCTCTATTCTGTCCAGACAGCTCTCCACTCCTGCCATCACATCAGCCACAATGTCCTTCCTGTGACTAGACTCCATTGCCCACTCCTTGCCCTTTCCCTTGACCAAAAAAGGATCTGGTGGGCAGTTGGAGGTCAACAGTTAAGATGAACAAATAAATGGTTTTGATGGTCTTGCAATTGGATTGGCTGGTTCATCTGCTAACTATTAGTTAGCTATTTGAGCAGAAAAAGAGTTTCATACTGTCATCACTCTCAATAATTGTCACTGACTTCTTTGTCAGTGGTTTTTTCCCCTTGTTCTCATTGCCAGACTTGATAGTTTTCTTGATAATTGTCAGGCTGCATGTTTGTTTGCAGATAAGCTGGCAGAGATCACATGCAGTGCCACCCTTTGTCCTGACACACTATAGCTGCTTATTTGTGCAATATTGGCAAGGGGAGTTGATATGCTGACCCTTATGACAAGGTGCTGTCCTCAGATATCTGTCCAACAGCATCCTTCTGGTAATTTCCCCCTTTGGTATCCTGCCTTCTTGTTCTTTCTCTTTATTTTCATTTTCATTTTCATTCTTGTCCTCCTGCTCCTTCAGTATTGAATGGCTATCAGGAGGTGGACAGTTATTAATGTAACTCACCTGTTTTTGCTTCTTGGAGATTGGTAATAGATCATATAAAACTCCTGCTACTGGAGGATTCAGTCATTTTCTCTTCTTTAGAATTAGTAACAGACCAGACAAATTTCCTGCTGTCAGCCTATAACCTATCTGGTTTTTTTATGCTGGTGCCATTGATGATGCCCTAAGTTTGGTCAGTAACAAATGTAGGAATAGTGTTACCGAGCCAAAAGCTTGCATTGGGCGCACTTAAGATGTTGAGGGGAGTCCTGGGCAGGTCCCAGAGAATGTGCCTATAAAATAAGGTAGAAGTCAAAAAGAAGATCGGCAAGTGTCAAGTGCTAAGGTAAAAGCACCTATGGAAGAGGCGGTAAGTGAACACAGCAATGTGAGTAGCAAGAATATGGAAAGCTTAGCGAAGTCTAAGCAATGTTGATGCCTGCCGTAGATGCAAGGCACGAGTATGTTATTGGCTAGCGATAGTCTGCAACCACCAATTACTTCAACATTGCTGACCGCAAATGTGACTTAAACCATAAGAGAGACTAGAGTAAGTGGGGCAGGAAACTCTGTTCTGGTTTGTATGTACAAGTCGGTAAGTATTTTTATACTACAAGGAGTTTGCTGTTTAATAACGCCAAAGTGCGGTGAACTAGAATATTTTATAGGGGTGGCTCCAATGGTTTCAGATCCCTACTGTCCATTCAACACACTTAGCAATGCCAGGTGGCAGATTGCAATGCTAAACCATCAATCCATTAATCTTCTGTCTGTCCAAGATACTAAGCGATGTCAGATGCCAAGGTCAAATGCCAAGCTGTCTGTTAGTTTTTGATAGATCATCAGTCTTCTTACTAAGCACTGTTGTCAGTGACTAATGCCATCTGTTAGCTGTCATTCTGTCTGCCACTGGCGCTATCATTGATTGGATCTGCTTCTTGCCATGCGTGGCCATCAAATATTATCAAAATTGGTTAATTAACACACGCTAAGGTATTCCAAGCTGGTGCCATGTTGCCATAGCCTGCTGTTGATGCGCTATCCTGTATGGGGTCCTATCATCATCAACAGACCAGTTTTGGTTGTTTTTTGCCCCTACTTTGTTCTTTTCCCCTTCTGCTTCTCTGGGACCATTTCTTTGCAGCATCCTTCAACTGCCTAGTCATATTCTTGTCAGAAAGCTTGCTCTGGAGTAGTGGGATAACTCTGTCAATGAAAATTCTCCTGGCATCAAGAAAAAGCTTCTTGTCATCCTAGACCTAGCTGATTATCAGCCACATGTCAGTCTACAAGACAACTGTTAGTGCATGTCTATTAAGCAGGAGTGTTTGCATCTTATCAGGTCCTTCAGCTGTCCTTTGAGTTGATGCAAGTCTTCTCTGCAAGCAAGATATAATACTCAAACATTTGCATTAACAACCCATTGGTGAAGTGCTTCATTAGACATGGCAGATAGAAGATTAAAGAAATAGATGAGAACTTTACACAAAGCAAGTTCTGAAAATATATATCATGTGACCCTGTTTAAATTACAAAAGAAGTTTCATTTATTGCTTGACAAACCTTATTTTGTTTATTTTACAGTTTAGTAAATAACAATTAGCTAAGCAAGTCAAAAATGCAGAAGTTTTAATGTTTATTGCACTAAGCAGGAGTCAAACCCACCTAGTACAAGCTACAAGGAATACCAGTTTAGATTATTCCACTATACAACATGTTCTTAATAGATACTACTATGGTGTAAATAAATATCAAAAATAGATATCATGTCACCCTGTTTAAATTACAACTTTACTTTGTTTATCATACTGTGTAGTAAATAACAATTAGCTAAGCAGATCAAAAATTCTAGACAGTTTGATATCAATGCACTAGTGTAAGTCAAACTCACCTACTGCAAGACACAATGAATACCAATTGATAATATTCTACTACACCACAGATGCTTACTGAATACTACTATGATGTAAATAAATATCAGTCTAATATTCCATGTGTAGTAAATAACAATTAGCTAAGCAGGTCAAAAATTACCAATAGTTTAAGTGATGATACATCAGGGCTGGCTATTTTTGTCACAAAAACCAGCACAAAGAAAGCAAGCCTCAGCATGTTATTAACTGATCACATGCACTAGAATGAATATATGTACAAATGTGTCCATTCTATCTCTCTGCAGAAATCTCTGGAATTTTAAACAGATCAAATTAATAATGCTAGCAGATGTCAGCAGCCTGCTGCTATTATATAATGTGCACTAGCAGAAGTCAAAGCTGCTTCTTGTCTATAATATGAAATATCAATTTACCAATATTCCATTGTACCACAGGCACTTACTACAAGTCAGTACAGAATATATGTAGAGCAAAAATGAACCTGTATAAAAACACACCATTAGATGCCATTAAGGTAGAGTAAGGGAAGTCAAATTTGCTGCTATACACAATATTGAAGATCAATACACAAATATTCCACTGAACTACTGGAACTGGTTGTGCTTACATGCTGACATCTGCTACCGTCTGCTAGCATACTAGCAGACAGCAGACACTTATGCACCCTCTTCTGCCCTTTCTCCTCTTTCTCTCCAGTGCCATCCTCTCTACTCCCCACACTACCTCACATGTCATCCCTGTCCACCACATGCACCCTGCTTCCCTCCTCCCCTCTGACCTGACATCTGCTGGCATGCTAGCAGACACCCATGTTTCTCCCCTTCCTCCTTCTCCCTCCTTCTCCCCATCTCTATTCCTCTTCCACCACCCCACACACTCTCCAAAACACCATTCCATGCAGTGGATGCCCACACACCCCCTTTTCTTCTTTCCTACCCTGATGCCAGGCAATGCCAGACAATGCTGGAGAATGCCAGGGGTTGCCAATGAATTTCTGTGGATGCCAACGGATGCCAACAGATATATGACAGATGCCAACAAATGCCAGCAGATGCCAGCAGGTCCTGATGGCTGCCAACAAACTTCAATGGATGCCAGCTGATGGCCAGCTGATGGCAGATGATGCCAACACCTCTTTCAAGCCACAAAAACTCTTTTAGGAGGTATGCCACCTCCCTTCCACCTCTAAATAAAACTCTGATGGATGCCAGCTGATGGCCAGCTAATGGCAAATGATGCCAACACCTCTTTCAAGCCACAAAAACTCTTTTGGGAAGTATGCCACCCCCCTTCCACCTCTAAATATTTATATGGAGACCTGCAGAAATATAGGTGGGTGGCCATTTATTGTGTTATCTGACCTTTGATTCTATCTATTAGTAATAGACCTGTGGTGCAATGGTTAAATTGTCAGTGTGTTCCATTGCTGGAGGCTTCCCAAGGCCAGGAGTTCAATTCCTCCACAGACATAGGGCCAAGAGAACAAGTTACTCTTTTTTCTGGTCCAACCAGCCTCCATGGGCCTGTGTAGGCCTCTGCAGATGTCCACTGGTGCCCTGCACAGGCCTGTGTGGGCCTGTGTAGGTTTGAGTGAGTCAATGTAAGTCTGTGTAGATGTCCACTGGTGGCTTGCATAGGCCTGCATGCTGGTGTTGCTGAGTAGCCAGAGCCTAAAAACAAGAAGGAGGTTCAGGCCTTCTTGGGCTTCACCAACTTCTATCAGAGGTCTATTCAGGATTTCTCACACCATACCTGGCCCCTCTTTGATCTCACCACTAAGGATGCTTCTTGGCACTGGGATGTAGTGCAGCAGACAGCCTTTGATGCCTTTAAACAGGCAGTTACTTCAAAGCCTGTCCTCCTATTCCCAGATGACAACTCCCCCTTCTGTGTTGAAGCTGATAGCTCAGATTTTGCTACTGGAGCCATCCTCTCTCAGCAGTCAAAGGAGGATGGTAGATGGCATACTATGGCTTTCTACTTCAAGATTCTCAATGTTGTGGAGCAAAATTATGAGATCCATGACAAAGAGATACTGGCTATCATTTGGTCATTTGAGAAGTGGAAACATTTCTTTGAGGGTGCTAGGCATAAGTTTGAGGTGTGGACTGATCACAAGAACTTGGAGTACTTTTAGACAGCCAAGAAGCTTAACCACTGACAGGCTCAATGGTCCTTGTATCTGGCCAACTTTGACTTCTCCCTACATCACAAATCTGGAAGGAGCATGGGCAAGCCAGATGTGCTCTCTAAGCAAGCAGACCATGGTTCAGGAGCTAGCAACAATAACAATATTATACTCCTGAAGCTAGAACTGTTTGCTATCTGTGCTCTAAAAAGTGTGGTTGACTAGGAAGAAGAAGTGAGCATCTTTTGAGACATCTGCCAAGGTAATCAGAAAAGCACTCAGAAAGATCTGATAGCCAAGGCTGCTCTGGCCTTGCATGCTCGACAAAGAACTGGAGTAAAATCAGTCCACACAAATAAGTGGTCTTTGAAGAATAGTCTTCTCACCTTCCAGAGATGCATTTATATTCTCAATCTGCTAGACCTCTGAAGGCAGATCATAGAGCAGCACCATGACTTTCAGATTGCCAGTCATCCTGGCAAATAGAAAATGCTGGAGCTGGTCTCTCAGAATTACTGGTGGCCTCAAATGTCATAGTATATTGGCTCCTACACCTCCACCTGTGACCTCTGCCTTTGAACTAAACCTTGCTGTCAGCCTCCCATGGGACAGCTTTATTCTTTGCCCATTCCAGCTGAGCGTTGGAGTGTGGCCTCAGTAAACATTATTGTTGAGTTACCAGACTATGAATATGACACAATCATGGTGGTAGTAGATTTCTATAGTAAGTATGCTTATTTCATTCCAACACACACCACCTGCTCTGCTATGGGCACTGCTAATCTGTACCAGAAGCATGTCTGGAAACTCTATGGGTTATCAGATGTCTATGTCTCAAACTGTGGACCTCAGTTTGTGGCAGAGTTTACCAGGGAACTATATTGCCTCCTCTATATCAAACTTTACACTTCCACAGCCTACCACCTCCAGTCTGATGGCCAGACTAAGAGTATCAACCAAGAGCTAGAACAGTACCTCCAGCTCTTCTGCAATGAATGACAGGATGACTAGGATGACCTACTCCCAAAGACAGAGTTTCAATACAACAACCATGTACATGCTGCCACCCAGATGTCGCCTTTCCTTTGACACCAGTTGACACCCTTGGATAAGATTCAAGGCTCAGGGATGACCTTCAAATAATGAAGCTGTCAATGAGCTCATAGATTGGTGATGATGCCAACTGTGGTTGAGTGTGCTGGATGATACACAGTACAACACCATCTCCAGCACCTGATGTGTGTAGTATGCAAGAAGTTCTGACAGAGTCCTGGTGTGCCCAAGCTAATATGATATAATAATGCACCAAGTCCTAGCATGTTTGATGCTACCTAGCAAGTGGTGAGTGCTGAAGTAATAATAAAGTTACAAGAAAAGAAAGAATAGTGCAGCAAAGCATGCCTGTAGGTGGCACCATAAACAACAAAGATGATAGAGACAATGTTAGCACCCAATTTGATGACAAAGTCAGATCTGGCTAGCATGATTTGAATGCTAAGCATAACTGGGTGCTAATGAGTTATAATTTGTTGTTATTTACATGTTAAGTAGCTATCTTTTATACTATGTGCTACTGTATTTCCAAAATGAGTCCATCTGCAGTGCTACCAATTAGTGCCTCTCCTCATAGTTACAACTACCAGCAACCTGTCAATGGTAATTGGCAGCACATAGGTGATGGTAATCAATGGCATTACAGCCTATTAGTCATGGCAACTCTAAAACTACTTAGAATTGTATAAGTCTGCTCACTTTTTAATATAATTCCAATTGGCCAGGCCATTCTGGAGTATGGTCAGAAAATCCTCAACAGATGCCATGAATACTAATTCTGGTACTAGACATTGTACCATTTTCTGATAGATTGAAATGTTGGGCTTGAGTATATCTTGTTTTGTCAAAAGTGCCTTGACAAATGGCAGTGCCTAATGATACCCCTTTTGGAATTGATTGGAGTTTGGTCAGAGTCACTTCTCTGTTGTTGCACTAGCATTATGAGTTCTGAGCTTCCCAAGTTCTTGAAGTCAATGGATAGTGGGTGCTGAATCGCTGATAATTGATGGTTGAGACTGGTAAGTAAAATCTGTATTGGGGGGCCAAAGCTAGTGATGTCCTATGTCCAAGAAGGTTACTTAAAACTCCAGACTGACAAGTGTCAGTAGGCCTATAGTGTCCCTTAATGCACTTAGCCTGAGTAGAAGCCTATCATTAGATGAAAGCAGCCCAGAAAGAAGCCAGGGTTGCTTTAGCTAAGGCAAAGGATGACATGGTGTAACGGAGCATCACACTTGTATATGTGTCAACAATGCTATTAGCAGACAATAGAGTATTACATAAGCCAACATCTTGTATTCACTCTAGTACTAGTCAAATCCAATACAGTGGTCTGATTTAGCACTGTGTGATCTACACAAGACAGTTTTAGCTTATAACCACCAGTTACATTTTTTTAAATCTTCTGCTATCAGCTCTAGACTCTAGGCTTGTTACTGACTATGCAACTACTCATCAAAACTCTTGACCTCTATTGGCATCACATTGAAAACATGCTTTCATGACTGGTTCTCTTGATCTGGACCCTTCATTGCCAGATACAAGTGACCCACCTGTGTCTCAACCTGTACAGACACAAGCCACATCTACTTACCAGCCCCCACCAAAGCAGGATGAAAAGCTACTTTGCAATGTTAGTACAAGCTTTGGAATGCCAGGTAGACTATTTGTATCACAGATGATGTCCATTGTATGGCCTAGTGGTATACCAGGGCAGAGATCTGCAGTCTCAAAAGTGTTTCTACCAGCAAGCCAGATGCCTTCGTTGATGTATCCAGTATTGCCCAAGAGCTCATCAGCTCAGTCCAAAGGTCAGCCAGACCTTACACAGTATTTGGAGCTGGGGCAAGGCAGTGCTTTTGTGCACAGCACCCTGTTCCAGACTGCCCCAACTGAGTGGCATATAGAATATGTAGCAGACACAGCTGCTGAACCAGGACAGTTGTTGTTGATAACATATGTGTGGCAGCAAGGACCAGCAATAAGAGTCAGCAGGGAAGACAATGATGTCATTGATAAGCTTGCATCATGGCTAGCTACAGATAGCACCAATACCCACACCTCACATTAGCTCACTGATACCACCAGAAGTGCCATGCTCTAGTGCTTCTGGCACAGACACTTGGCATCAGTCAATCTAGAATAATGCTCTTAGCCAGTGGCAGCACTTACAGGATAGAATGATGAAGTATTTTCATGACAGCATCATTATGGACCTTTTTACCATACAATTTGATTCACTGCATTTACTTACATTCTTATCAGTTCACCACCCTCTAGTGGTGCTTAGCCTTTTAGCATCAGCTAATTATCTTTACTATAAATACTTACTTTTTGTTAGTAGCACATCAATTTGGCAGTAGAGATCGTATCCCAACATTTTGGTCACTCTATGCAACAGACTACCTTTTGTTGACTGTGCCAGAAAAAGGACTCTGCTTTAGTTCTCTCTCTTTCTTGATCTCCATAACCTCTTAGCGCCTTGCAACTACAGCTTGGTGTTTGTGCTTAGATCTGCTAAGCAAACTTGTTATTTTATCATTTTATTTTAGGTGCTAATACTTAGCGCCTTTTAGCACTTTGCCTTAGCAACTCTTAGTGCCTTCCCTTAGTGGCTCTTAGCACCTTCCCTTAGCAACTCTTAGCACTTTGCCTTAGCAACTCTTAGCAATGTTTAGCACACTTCCAACCACCCACTTTCCTTGCCACCAACCTCTTGCCTACCATAGGTTCTCTGGGACTTGTCCAGGACTCAACTCTCAAACACTTAGCATGCCAAAAGCAATATTGGCTAAGTAGCTGTACTAGTGCTAGTGTGCTTTAGCTCAATTTGGCATCATCATTGTATGGCTGGGAATGATGCCATCAGTGCCTAAAGACCAGGAGTTGCATGGAGGGGTCAGCAAACAGCCACAGGTGAGGCATGAAGGCCTCAGGAAAGCTCTGGACTTAGAGTCTGAACTAGAGTTCTCAGATGATAAGGAGAGTAAGAGGTCACATTTGACCTTGTCTATCCAGTTACAGCCGGTGCTGGACCAATATCCATCAGTTGCTAAGAAATTGATGCAAAAGCATCTGCAGCTTTACATAGTAAAGCACTTACAGTTACTGGCTGCTAGGAGCCACAGTGTACCTTGTGCAGATTTGACAGAATATATCAAATTATTTGTGCATATCTTTAAACTCAAAGTGGTGGAATACCTCAAGTGCAAAGCAGCGTGAGGGTCAGCAGTCTCAACAGCCACTCCAGCCAACTCAGTAAAATGTGAAATAAGTGTGCATTGATGAGCACCAGTGATTGTGGAGGCAATGGAATTGCTAAACGTGTCTTGTCAGGCCAATGAGTCTCAGCAAGACTATATCAGGCATCAGAATGCTGCAAACCATCAACACAATGTCAGCAGAGTGCCTCAACAGGCATTGTCTGAAGTGGAGACTGTGACAACAACTTCAGCAGAGCCAGAGGTGCCACTTGCTATGCAAGAGGTTAAGACACCTTGAGAGCAGGTTACCATCAAGGAAGAGGTGGATGAGGTCCACATTCTTGAGGAGCAAATGCAACCACAACATGTAGTATGATGTGTTCACCTGGTAGACAATTGGAATGAACATATCAATTACCAGAGAATGCACAATCAGGATTTGCACAATCATGGTGAGTCATTAATTGATGACCAGGGGATAGTTTTTGAAGGACGTGAAAGTGTGATATCTGTCAATGATATGCAGCAACAGTTTGCTGCTCAAACTGCTGAGCTGGACAGAGATCTGGAGAGTAGTGATGATAGTAGTGATCACTACAATAGGAGAGAGCAGAATTATTACAATAATGATGGTGGAAGTTGTGATTGTAGACAGAACAATTGAGACAATAATAATGGTGGCAGGCAGGCTGGTGGACCACTAGCTGATCAAGAGGTGAGGCAACAGCCTACTCCATGGCCAGAAAGGACAGCCAACAAACACCTGTTTTGCAGTCCTTGGACATTTTTGATGCCTGCACCTCATGATCTGCATAAAAATATGCCTGAAATGAATGAGGTGGTATGGATCCATATGGATCATATGCATGACTACCTCACTGGACTGGTGGATGACTCTCTTGGAGTCAGGTTTAAATTCCCTGCTGGAGTAAGTCCCCATAAATCTGATAGTAAGCATATACATGCATATGCTGGAGGGCATAGGTTCTCACAGCTGGAAGACTGGGCCATGGATGTCTGCTACTACCTGGCAGCCTGCTGCTATGGTGGCAATGACATGGACCAGGAGAGAATATTTGTGTTACATGAATTTATGGAAGGAGAGGCTCAGAATTGGTTTTGCTGCCATGTCCTTCACATCAATTGCAATAAACTGCATTGGATGTTTAAAAAGGTCCTGATAGGACTGTATAATCATTTTGTCAATGCTACAACTATGCAGGAAGCTTGTGATGCCTTCAACAAGACAGTGTACAATGCTAAAACTGGTGTCCAGACATTCTATGATGAGTATATGATTAAAGAGACATTCCTGGATGGAATACCAGCAGATATGAGGAGGGCATTGATACGCAATGACAATTTGTCTTCAGAGGTTAATACTGTGACCAAGGTCTTGGCATATACTATTAGATATGAGCAGTTGACATGGACTGCAAATTATTATGAACAGCGTAGTTCATGCTGAGGACCAGTTAATCATCAAGCAGTGAAGGTAGGAACTTTCCTTGCCAAATGGTCCAAGATGGAGAAGAATCACAACCTGCAATTTGTTGTGCACAAGACAATTCCTGTAGGCCAATGGCCTAGACCAAAACCTGCTGGATACTTGCCAGTTGAAAGATAGTTGACCCTACTTGGGTTAAAATCAAGTAGCAGCTAGAGAGGGTACAGCACCTGCAGCATGTATGGTAAGCAAACCCAATGTAGTTTCAGGAGTGGCCCAGAGAAGGCCTGCAGGAGACTCTTCAGCATGCTACAACTGTGGGAGGGTTGGACATTTCACTAAGGAATGCCCTGCCTCTCTCAAGGCACACATCTGTGTGGCCCATACAGCTGCAGCCTCAAGTGATGTTGTTAGTGACAACAAAGACAAAGAAGTTGTCAAGAAGATAGAGAAAGAGCTGCAAGAAGTGGATGACACTGAAAGCATCCAGATTAATGGCAACAAATATATTGCAGTGGATGTGTACAACAGTGACTACTACACTTATGATGACAAGGATGAACACTTGTTTGCACTGACAGAGTGCCAGGGAGACCAACGTGTCCAGATGAGACATGTAACTCTACAGAAAGCAACTAATAAGTTGCAGTGGCCATGTTATACTCCTGAGGAGAAGGAGTGCTTGGTCACCTATGTCAATGTCAATGGACATCCAGCCTAGACGTTGTGGAACTCAGAGAGTACCACTATAGGCATAATGCCCCAGTTTGCTCATGTCAATGTAATACATGTTCATGAGTTGGAGAAGTCATTGATGCTCTAGTTGGGAACCATGGGGAGCTGCGCCATGATGCAATTTGGTGCTGAGGTAAAGGTGAAGACATCAGGGATATTGACAAAGGAGTATGTGGACATAGCAAATTTTGATTGCTACGATATGATTATTGATATGCCATTTATGCATAAGAATAAGGTGTCCCTGGACTTTGTGAATGACATGACATGGTCATTGTGAATGGTATGCCTATGAAGGCAGAGAAAGTAGCATTGCATAATACAGATGGTTGCCTATGGCACTATTGTGCAACAGAGAAGTGTCACAACAAATGTGACTGACTAAATGGTTGCAAAACAGTGACTGTTCAGGAGGTTGAGGACAAAGAAGTCCTACTCAATAGTCTACTGGTAGACTTGCCAGCAATTCTGATGCCAGAGGAAGAGTTTCAGAGAACTCTGGAGAAGGAGAGGCAGCTGAACATGGCTGTGTATAGCTTTGGAAAGCCCAATTGGGCTAAACAACAAGGAAATAGGCATAGTAAACATGTGGTGGAGTTACTGGAATGCCAGCCAACTAGCTCTTGAGTAAAGGTAGAAGACCTCATCAAGGACAAGATGTATAGTACAGTGGGAACCGCAGAGAGCATATAATTGCTATGGAATTGACCAGTGCCTCAACCAGATGTGCAGTGGGTGTATGACCCATGCATGCTATGGGAGTGGAATGAGCTGGTAGCATCAATAGTGACACATATGACAAAAAGGATACAATCAACCCAGATTGAAGAGGTATACTGTCATGCATGGGAGGATGAGATTTCCAAAGCCTTGGATATAATGTTTGATGGTGTATTGCTGAAGGTGAGAAGTGTGCAATTATTGTCAGAGACAACAAGAAGAGTGAGGATGCAACCAGTTGTAAGGTTGAATCCAGGAGATCTCACAGAAGAGCATGTACATGCCTTATGGGAGTGATTCAATCCAAAGATTCAACTGCATGTAGCACATGCATTGAAGAGGAAAGGTAAGGCTATGAGTCTGACAGAGGAAGACATTCCTTGACTATGTCAGCAATGGCAACATAAGTTTGCTGACATTGTCAATGGGACAAAGGAGGAGCTTCCTCCTTGGAGAGAGGTGAATTATGAGATTAATCTCATTGATAAGAATAAGCAATACAAGTATCACTAGGTGAATCATGAGATTAATCTCATTGATGAGAATAAGCAATACAAGTATCACTTGCCTTGCTGTCTATGAGCACTTCAAGACCAGCTTTGTAAAAAAACAAACAGGTATATAAATGCAAAGTGGTGGAAACCACAACTGGTGGTGCAAGCTGCACCTTTACTATGTATTCCAAAGAAGGATGGGACATTATGGACAGCACTGGATGTGTGACAGTGCAATGATAATACAGTCAAGGATGTAACCTCTCTTCCAGATCAGAAAGTCATATGCAAAGATGTCACTAAAGCAAAGTTAAGTCAAAAATTGACCTTATAGATGCATATAAACAAGTTTGCATATGCAAAGAAGATATACCAAAGACATTGTTTTTATCCCTAATGGGGACATTTGTGAGCAATATCATGCAAATTGACATGTAACTGTTGGTTACAAGCTAGAACGATCTTGTATGTATTACACAGTGCTGAATCAGACCGCAGTATCAGATTGAGTGTGATTATAGAAAGTGACAGTGAGTGAAGGAGACTAGAATATGAAGTGACACTTCCGATTCGCATCAATAGACAGAAATTCAAAGCCAGGTAAACTCAAGTGTGACGGTGGCGTATGGCCGGATTGCAGATGCGTCGAGTGTCATTAACGCAATCAGAAGTTTCAAATGGTCAGATAGTTACAGTAACCTCCCTCCCCAAAAAAATAACTGTTTTCTTGCACCCATCTATTCACGTGATACAGCGAACTGTTCACCTGTAATGTGTACCGTCTCCTCTTGTTTGCCACTTGCCTGTTCTTCGGCACTGTGTTCACCACGAAGGAAAACCAGGGCAAGCAATGTCTCAAATGCAGCCAATGCGACGACAAACCACCATCCAGCTCTGTACCCCGCAAACTCATCTGTATTACCATGGTTCACTTTCGTCGTGATGGCTGTAACAACTGCTAGACCGACTGATGAACCAATCTGCAAGTTGGCATTGAAGATTGCTCCAACGAGTGCCGTGCTCTCGAGGATGTTGACTCCTGGCTTGTAGAGTGGTGCTCGCAGCATTCCGAGATCTAGAATAGATCGAGGTTTTTCTGTGCAGCGGACTATGTGTGGGAAAAATGTCTTCGATTTTTGC